>JAJOZX010000687.1:500000-730000 GCA_023014485.1 Bathynomus jamesi
AAAGTTGGTGAACAAAAATCCAATCCAAAAAGGCTATGGAACACTGAAAAAGAATTAATTAACACAAAGAAGGTTAAAACAAATTCCTTGTCCTCCCTCAAACAACACGGAAATTCTTACATTGACCCCAAAGACAGCCAATTTATTAAACAACTTTTTTGCAAATGTCGGCCCCAATACTGCAGCATCAATCCCAATTACAGACACTCACTACCGACAATACATGCCACAACCAAATTTTAAACTCATTTTTCTTTGATCCAATCCGACCATACGATATCTCTCCAGCAATAAAAAATCTAAAAAATAAAGATTATAACATCAATACAATTCCGTAAAAATATGCAAATTAGTATCCGATGAAACTGCAATACCACTCAGTAAGCTTATGAATGAATCAGTAACACTAGTATATTCCCTGACAGTCTGAAGGAAGCCAGATAGTGTAGAGGCTAAGGCCAGTCAGAGCGAAGAATCTTTCAGATGGTGATAGAAGCATGAAATTTGGCATGCTTTTACATTAGGACCTCCATTAGTAGATAAGACCAATTGGCATTTGAAAAATTCAAAATCGTGCTCAAAATCCAAGATGGTTGACAAATATATTGTTAATGTGTAAAAATTCACGGTAATAATGTACAACTATTCTGTGAAAAATGCTCTGTATGAATTGGTCCCCAATTAACCCACCCCTAATATCTCCAGTCTAACTGTAGAGTAGGTTAAGCCTAGCCTTGTAGGGGTCAGCCTAGAGATTCCGGAAATGGTCCAGAGTGGGTAGAGTAAATTGAGGTCTACAGTAGGATTCCTCACCAAATTAGGTTAGGGTAATTTACCTTAGCCGTTGTAGGCCTTTGTAGGCCTAATTTAACTGGACCTAATTTAAACGTTATCACTAAACTGGGGTTTAGAAATAAAATTGTTCACTTACTGAGTGTTATTAGATAAGTCCTGGTCTCCTTAGTCAGACCTGAGCTTCTTCTTGGAGTCTTTCTTCTAGTTGCTTAATTTAGGTGAGCGTACTTGCTGGTGGTGATTGTTTTCTGTTTCATGCCCCTTCGTTCGCCATGCCACTCTTGATGCAAGTCCTTTGTTTCGGCTTTTTCCCCCAGCGTCCTTTTTGTTTGTTCGTTGATTGGTAGTGTGTATCAATACTACCAAGCACGCTCTATCACACAGTATATACAGTAAATACTAGTGTGGTGAATAATGCTGGTGAGCAACCAATTGGTTTCATCCACCCAGTCATTGACATAGAAGGAGTTTAATAATTGTTAGATTAACTACCTACCTACTCAGTGAATCATTTTCGTTACCTCCCAACTACCTACACGTATCAGTTTTCCATAATTCACAGAGTGCTAAAATCATTAAATAAATAATTAGAATATAATAAATATAGTAAATATAATAAAGCTAATAATACCCCTTAATACCACTTACACCACTTGAATTTTCTGTCAACAGGCTTTTCAGCCTCTTAAGACAGCTTGTATTGAAATTGGCGGTCAATTTTTGGCGCGCTTTGACAGGTTTTCATTTTTCTCCCGCGCTCTCCCGGCCACCCTCCCTTCATACGGTGCCGGCAGTCACTGATGAGAGAACATGAAGGGTAGATGTCTAACGCTCCACCCTGCCACTATTTTCTCATTGTCATTATTAGTGATGTAGGTCACATCCGCATCCGCATCTGCATCCGCGGAACATCCGCACATTTTCTCGCATCCGCACCCGCACCCGCATCCGCACTTTGGACTGCGGATGTCGTGCGGATGTGAACCGTTGAGATAAAATGTCATTAATAAGCGGAAATTATCAAATTCTACTATATTAATAGAACTAGTTCATTGTGCGCAAAAGTGATGCAAGCGACAAGACGAGAGGCTGTTCTTGTATGAAGTTACTCTCTTGCAACCTACTTAGATCCACGTTACAAAGCTAAGTTATTTTCACCTAGTACATTAGAACGAGTTAAATCATCACTTGGCAAAGCAGTTGAAGAGCTTCAATCTCTTGAATCTGTCGCTTCGCCACCCACCAAAAGAATAAAAGTTTCAGTGACAGAACCAACACCTTCAACAAGCAAATCTATCACAGAATCTGTCTCTCAGTTTCTTGAGTCAAGCAGCAATGACGAGACCTACGCGATGTCAAAAGATGTAGTAAAAATGATCGAGAGCTATCACCAAGAAAAACACCTGGCTGCATGTGACAATCCTATTAGTTGGTGGAAAAATACGCAGAATATCTATCCATACTTGAGTAAACTTGCAAGGAAACATTTAGCCTGTCCTCCAACAAACGTACCAAGCGAGAGATTATTTAGCAGTGCTGGATTAATATATGATGAAAAGAGAAACAGACTGGCAGCAGAAAAGGCAGAAAAATTAATGTTCCTTAAGCATAACCTTCCTATAATTAAGTTTGAACATTAAACGATGAACATCTTAGTTTACTTTATTTTAATTACTCATTTATAAATATGCCTAATAAAACTTTAAACTTAATATAAATAGTTATCAAGCTAATTAAAGATCTCTTTCTATAAGGGTGGAGGTTGGGGAAAGAGGTCGGTGGGGTGCATTTGAGTTGGGTTCACGTCCCGCATCCTGGTAACACAATTATGGTTTCTAATTGTGGCTGAAACTCCACAAAATATAACGAATTTATTTGCAGACGAATTCACTAATTGATTTCTATATTAGTTAGATGCTTGATATTATTTTATATGTTCAGAGAAAAGTACAGCAATTATTGTACAATTAATCAATTATACTACATTATAGCTACAGCTCTCTCTATATAATAACTTATTATATACGTTAAACACAACAAATCTCGAATATATCCTAAAAAATAACGAAAATGTTGAAAATCAAACATCCTCATCCGCATCCGCATCCGCGGATGTGAAAAAAATGACATCCGCTACATCACTAGTCATTATTATTCAATGTGACTTATCTGTATCTGACATATTGGTATCTCTGTATTCTGGATCGTCTATAAAGGCTTTAAATTGATGTGTCTATTTTAATCTCAGCCCAACATAATAAGTATCAATTTACACGTCTGCTGAGTTGTAGCCTAAATATTTATTGCAGGACACTTATGTCAAACGCAATCAAAATGGATACCTTCAGGCCAACAACAGATTGGAGGAAGTGTTACCTTTGCCAAGAAAATACATTTAAAGCACTGAAACAGCCAAACTTCTCTAGAGGACATGGTCAGTCTGGATACAAAGTGCTTGATATGACCATCACTGAGTTGCAGAGATTGAATGAGCTGCCATTACCACTGAACCCAGTATGATTAAATAATGGCTCTGGAATCGAACAGACACTTTCAGCAAATGATGCAAAGTATCATTCAAGTTGCTACCTGTTGTTCAGTAATACACAAGTTCAGAGAGCTAGAAAGAGGAAGGAAAGAGGTACAAGTGACACTGAACCTTCAACAAGTAGAGCAAAACGCATCAGCATAGACACAAAGCAAAATATATGCTTCATATGCGATGAATCTGATGAAAGAAAAACTTACATCAAGTGGAATTTGAAAATACAAGTGTGAAACTCAAGGAAATGGCAAACAGCTTAAATGACTCTAGACTCATGGCCCAACTTAGTGGTCCAGATGCCATTGCTCTAGAAATGAAGTATCATGCAAAATGTTACACCAAATTAAGCAACAGACTCAGATCGCTTGAAAATGTACAGAAACACGAAGAAGTAATGAGCAACAGGGCTATGCTGTAGCACTCTCAGAAATGATTCCTTACATTCATGAAAGTAAACAGGTTGCTGGAGATGAACTAGTAACTTTTCGTTTAGCCAATTTGGTAAAGCTTTACAGAGACAGACTTTTGCAATTTGGAGTCACAGACCCTTCCGTCAATTCTGCTAGACTTAAAGAGCAACTTATACACCGTGCTCCAAAGCTAGGGTTAGAGCTAGAATGTTTCAAACAAGGAAGGGATATTCTCTTAGCCTTAAAGGAAGATGTTGGATCTGCGTTAGCAAAAGTTAATGAGTATGAAGATGCTTTGATTGTTTCAAAAGCAACTCAAATCCTGAGGAGACAGATATTAGAATGCAAAGCTACTTTCCAAGGCTCTTTTGATATAACTACATGAACTCATGTACCCCTCCAATGCTTCTAAATTTTGTATCGAGTGTTTCACATGGCAGTAGCATATAATCACACATGGATATCGGGGCTTCCAAAGGTGATGTTGCATTGGCACAACTACTGAAGTTCATTGTTTTGCCAAATATAATGCCAATGCAATGCATCAAAGACACTCTAAAGACAGAGAACCTCCCTTTCCTGTCTTTCTGGATTGTCTGTGCATTCCAAAACAAAAAAAAAAGAAATTGTTGACACATTGTTTGAGCATGCCCTTAGCATTAGCTATGATAGGGTGCTAGAAATATCTAGTTAGTTAGGTGAAGCTGTCGTGAAGAGATACATTGATATTAGAATAGTTTGCCCACCACAACTGAAATTTAGTGTTTTCACGGTTAGTGCAGTGGGCCAGTGGATAATTGTGACCACAATCCCTCAGCGTCAACAGCTAAAACCTCGTTCCATGGAATTAGTATTTCCTTTTTCCAAAATGAATCAATAGGTGAACCTCAAGATGATCTTGTCCTGAACAAGAATGCAAGGAAGATACCAGGTTTGCCAGAGAACTACACCAACGTGAAACCAGCCTTCTTTACAAAGCAACTCCCACCTAAAGATAAACTGCTTGAAATACCTGAGTCATCTCCACTTTGTTTAGATAAGGATTATGAGTGGCTTGAAATGGTTCATCTTACTCAGGAGTTTGCTGACCATGTGCAAGTTACATGGTCTGCACACAATGCCAATCAAGACATCAGCATGTCGGCTCTCATGCCTCTTCTAAGAGACCAAGCTCATGAAATGCCAACCATAAAGCATGTAATGGACAAAGTCAAAGAAACGATCATATCTTAACCCTTCACAAACTCCTGTTATTACTGCTGACCAGCCGTTATTTGCTTTAGCTAAGCAAATACAGTGGTACTGGCCAAATGAATATGGCAACTTTGTTATTATGATGGGCGCATTTCACACTGAAATGGCAGCTCTTAGAATGGTAGGACACATGTTAAAGGACAGTTGATGGACTGCATCCATTGAGGAGTCAGGTGTAGCATCTGCAGGCACAGCAGAAGCCTTTCTGTCAGTGGCTAGCATTACAAAGACGAGAAGAGCACATCAAGTGACACCATGCAGTCTCTACAATCAGATGAAACAGACAGGACTTTCCAGGAATGGTGTAGTTCTAAAAGTGAGATTCCACAATTTCAGTACTGGGAAATGGTCCTTACAACAGAGCTAAAAATTCTAGCTTTTATTCGTTCTCTGAGAGAGGGGAATTTTGAAGCCTACAAGGAAGCAACTGTAGCTCTTTTGCTATACTTCTTCAGTAATGACAATACACACTACTCCAGATGGCTAACTGTTCATCTCATTGACATGTTGCTACTTGAAAAGAAATTCCCAGATGTCCACGAGCAGTTCTAAAAGGGTAACTTTGTAATTCGTAAGACAGATCGAATGTTTTCTGGCATTGCAATAGACCAGGTCCATGAATAAAATAACGCACTGATCAAAGGAGACGGTGGGCCATTGGTTTGACCAGGCGCGTATTTACATATGGGCCAAATGGGCCATGGCCCAAAGCGGCAAAATTTTGAGGGCAGTAAAATTCTGGAGGAAAAGTCGTAACAAGAAAGGTAACAAGAAAGCATTTTTTAGGGTGGAAAAAATAAAAAATTTCTGGTATTTTTTTAGTTAAAAAAACGGAGAAAAGTTAGTACCACTTAAAAGAAATCTCATTACGTTTGAACGAAGTCGATTTCAAAGTTGGTCCTTGGCCTTAATATATTTTATTAATTTTAATAATATCTTTATTTTAAAGCTAATTATTTTTATTTTATTTCAGATTTATTGTTTACACTTTACAGAGTATCAAGCCAAAAATTGGCCATTTATTTTGTTTAAGGTTTTCTCTATAAAATTGAATTTATATTTTTTCTATTTTGCAACTTTGAACTTTGAAACTGGACAACATTTAAAATTTAAAGACAAGATTGTGTTTATCTCAGTTTAGTACAATAATGGTATTTATACAAGGTAAGAAGAAGGCAGTTTTTAAGACAATTTGATTTTTGATGTTAACTTAACTGTCCATATGTAGTTAGCTGTTAGAGACCTACTCAGCCTGGCTGAGCTATTTTTTTTAAATATATAATTATAATATATTTTATTAATTTTAATAATATATTCCTATTTTAAAATATATTATTTATATTTTTAATTAATTTCAGATGTATTTGTTTTTTCAGATGAGTGATGGGAGAAAAAGACTAAGTGGCTCGGAGTATAAGAAGTGAGCTCTAGAGAAAGCTGAAAAACAACGAGATGTCATTGACAAAACTGCAAAAACTGATACTTTCTACAAGAAATCTGATATAAAGAGCAAAAATGTTGAAACAAATCCAAATGTTATTTTAAAAGAATTAGAATGTACCGAGATTAGGAGTTTCCAAGAAGATCAAAATGTTAGTGAAGGTCCTAGTAATTTTAGATTATCTGGTAGAGAAGTTCAAGAATCCTGCCTACCCTATACTAAGTCTTGTAATGGAGGTAGCATCACAACTACCTCCAGCAAGCAATACTTTCACTGGACAAGACCCAGCATTATGGGAAGTTAATGATGCTACACGTCATTATGTGTCAGAGTATGGCATAAATCAGGACCTAGAAAACATGAACTTTCGTTCAAACAGACGTTTTGGTGAACGATTCAGATATTTTTGTAAAACCTTATTTGAAACACAGCTTGTCAACGGAGAGAAGGTGAAGAGAACATATTTAATGTATTCGGAGAGCACAGGCTCAATTTTCTGCGTTCCATGTCAGTTATTTGGTAGAACTACTAAAATTGGTAAGGAAGGATTTGATGACTGGAAGCATGGCAGTGAAGAATTAACAAGCCATGAAAATTACTCTGAACATAAGTCATGTGTATTAGCTATGAAAATAAGAAGTTCAACTCTCGGAAGAATTGACAGACAACTTTTCTATCAAATTGATGAGGAGAAGAAGTATTGGAGGAATGTTTTACAACGAGTTGTTGCAGTGGTCCGGTCACTGGTATCTCATGGTTTACCTTTTAGGGGCCACATTGAAAAATTTGGTTCTGTCCACAGTGGAAACTTTATAATGGCTTTGGAACTTATTGCTGAATTTGACCCTTTTCTGACGGAACATATTGCAAAATACAAAAATCCAGGAAAAGGTCATACCTCATACTTGTCTTCGTTTACATGTGAGCAATTCATCAAACTAATGGCTGACAAAGTTACCAAACAAATAACTGAGGAAGTGAAATGTGCGAAGTGCTATTCCATTATTGTGGACTCCACCCCAGACATATCACATGTCGCTGAACTTGCAGTTATTCTGAGATACATAAAAGAAGAAGGGCATCCCGTAGAGCGATTTTTGGCATTCTTTTCCAGCGTAGGCCACAAATCAGAGCAGCTTTTCAACTCGGTTTCCAGCATATTAAAGATGCATGATCTCGACATTACAAACTACAGAGGACAGTCGGATGATACCGCTCCCAACATGTCAGGGACTTACTCTGGTTTGCAAGCCAGAATAAAAGAAGCGTCCCAGTAGCAGTTTACGTACCCTGCTCTGCACATTCATTAAATTTGATTGGACAGTGTGCAGCAAGTTGCTGTAAGGAAGCCATTGATTTTTTTGCACTTCTCCAAAATCTTTACGTGTCCTTCACTGCCTCCACTCACCGTTGGGAAATACTACAACCCGACCAAATCTGCCCTCATAGACGCGACCCACATCTCGCCCTCATCCTGATACAGAAATCATCCTCGTAGTCGACGCGTCAGACTCTGCTGCAAGGGCTATCTTACAACAGGCGTCTGGCGACGGTTGACAACTCTTGGCTTTCTTTTCATGTGCCTTCAAACCAGCTGAAACCAGGTATAGCACTTTCGGTCGTGAATTGCTTGCAGTTTACCTGGCGACCAAGTACTTTCTACTTTCGGCACTATTTCGAAGGGAGGGAATTCGCCATATTTGCAGATCATCGCCTTCTCGCCTTCGCAATTACCTCCCACTCTGACTGTTATTTCCCCAGAGAGATGAGGCCTTTGAACTACATCTCACAATTCACCAGTGATCTGCGTCATATAAAAGGTCGCAAAAATACCGCTGCAGACTCATCCCTTTTTCAGGCCAGTGGTGGCGTCACAAATTACGAAATAATGGCAGGTGCCCAACGCTATGATGATGAACTGCTGCAGCTTCGTAGTTCATCCAAGTCATTAGAACTGGAAGATGTCTCTCTTCCTTTTTCAACGATGACCCTCACGGTTGACACTTCTACGGAATCACTCCGCCTTTACGTCCCCGAAGAATTTCGAGCAGTATTTTCAATAGGCTTCATTCCCTTTCCCACCCCGGTTTTCGTGCTTTCCAAGCCCTCCTTACAAGCCCTCCTTCGTATGGCCAACATCAACCGTGACGTCAGATGTTGGGCCCGTGCCTGCACAAAATGTCAGAGAACCAAAATTCATCGTCAGACGATGGTCCCGTTAACCGCTTTCAATCCCCCCGACGCACGTTTTGATCACATACATCTGGACCCCACTCCGATGGGTTTTTTATGCAGGAAGGAGGGGCCAAGGGCAAGTTCCCACAAAATCGCATCTCCCATAGAAGAAGAAGAGGGCCAAAATCAAGGTCAGAGGTTTTCGAGATGCCTAGACACTCTGCGTTTGAAAGGTGGGAGGTCATAGACAGGAGGAATGATTGTTCCAGAGTTGACCGGTTGAGTAGATGAAAAACTGAAAATACCGATTAACCCTTGCATTAGATAGTTGGGCAGAAAAGGAATGAGAAAGTGTAGAAAGTCTAGTATTGCTTGCTCTCCTTAAAGGAGGAGGCATGCAGTTAGTGAGTTCAGAAGAGCAATGTCCGTTATGATAGCGATAGTAAAGAGAGACTGAGGCAACACTGCGGCGAAGAGAGAGAGATTGAATACAATCAGTAAGAGGCGGGGAACTGATGGGACGAAAAGCCCTTGATTCCACCCGGTCAAGTACGGCTGTGTGGGTTGAGCCACCCCACACACGAGAAGCATACTCCATACAGGGGCGAACAAGACTCTTGTGCAGAGAGAGCAAGTGAGTTGGGGTGAAGAAACCACGGAGGCGGTACAACACACCTACCCTCTTAGAAGTTGTTTTAGAAAGAGAGTATATGTGATCTTTCCAGGAAAGATCACGAGAAAAGGAAACGCCAAGAATGTTAAGAGAAGAGAAAGGATTCAGTTGTGTGTTGTTGAAGGTAAGGGGATAGTCATGTGGAAGATTGTGATGAGTAGACAGATGGGGGAACTGAGTTTTAGAGGCATTGAAAGCCACAAGGTTTTCTCTGCCCCAATCAGATATAGCAGAAAGATCGGAGGTCAGGTGCTCCATAGCCGTCCCACGCAAATCATGAAGTGACTGCTGTGAGGGACGCTTTGGGAAGCGGGTGGAGAAATGAAGAGTGGAATAATCGGCATAAGAGTGAATATGATATGAAGTGCAAATTAAAAGAGCATTAATAAATAAAAAGAAAAGAGTGGGTGACAGGACAGAAGCCTGAGGAACACCACTGTTAATAGCTTTAGGAGAAGAGCAGTGACCATCTACAACCGCAGCTATAGATCGGCCAGAAAGGAAACTAGAGATGAAGGGACAGATAGAAGGATAGAAACCGAAGGAGGGCAGTTTAGAAATTAAAGATTTGTGCCAGACTCTATCAAAAACTTTCAATATGTCTAGCGCAATAGTAAAAGTTTCACCAAAATCCCGAAAGGAGGATGACCAAGAGTCAAAGAGATATGCAAGAAGATCGCCAGTCGAGCGTTCATTCCGGAATCCATACTGACGATCTGAAAGAAAATTGTGAGAATAAAGGTGTTTAAGAATATTCCTAGTAAGGATAGATTAAAAAACTTTAGAAAGGCAAGAAATCAAAGCGATTGGACGATAGTTGGAGGGTTGAGAGTGGTCACCCTTCTATGGGATAGGCTGAATGAAAGTGAACTTCCAGTAGGAACTTCCAGCAGGAACACCATCAGGACCATACGCCTTCCTAGAGTTGAGCCCAGATAGGGCTCCTCACCTGCATCCTCACCTGCAGATGGGGCTCCTCACCTGCAGATAGGGCTCCTCACCTGCATCCTCACCTGCAGATAGGGCTCCTCACCTGCATCCTCACCTGCAGATAGGGCTCCTCACCTGCAGATAGGGGTCCTCACCTGCATCCTCACCTGCATCGATCGTTCCACGCGTTGGCCTGAGGCGATTCCCATAAAGGATATCACAAAGTAGTCCGCAGCCCGCGCCTTCGTCACTGGTTGGCTTTCACGTTTCGGCGTCCCCTCGCCAATCACCAGTGACCGTGGTCGCTAATTCGAATCCACCCCATTGAGGAGCCTGACACAGCTTTTAGGCTGCTCCCGGATTCGAACCACCGCATATAGGCCTATGGCCAATGGCCTCGTCGAACGGCTCCACCGCCACCTGAAAGCTTCCCTAAGGATGACAACTTCCGGCCCACGTTGGAACGACGCCCTCTCCCTTGTCCTTCTTGGAATATGGGCAGCTTTCAGGTCCGACTTTCGACGCATCTCAGCCGAACTTGTGTACAGTACTCCACTCTGGCTACCCGGCGAATTCTTCACTTCGTAGAAGCACACCGTTCTGTGGATGGAAGTACTCATGCCAACAATTTACGGATGACCATACGCCAATTTCGTCCGGTTCCCCCCTGTCATCCTAATCGACGTACTTCCGTCCCCGCCGATCTGTCCTCCTGCACCCATGTTTTCGTCACGAACGACATCATCCGCCCTCCCTTGCAACACCCGTGTGACGGGGCTTTCCCGGTACTGCATAGAATTGGTAAGGCTTTTATTTTCGATCGTGCTGGACGCAACAACGTAGTGTCGATCGACCGCCTGAAGCCGGCGTACCTCGAGGACGACCCAATTTCCCTGGCAGATCCCCCACCCCACTACAGCAGTCCCACCTCGGAACGTCTCCCCAGTCCAAGTTGACCCTTCACCCACTCCTGCGACAGGAATTCCACCAAATGTCAGGCCCGGCGTCAGAATTCGGAGTGGCAGCATCATTTTCACTCCAATACCGTAATTCTTTTTGCATCGTTCCTTTCAGTTTCTGGAGAGGGACTACTTGTAGGAGCATAACAGAAAATTTCTTTTCCTCGCTTCCTTCACATGGCTGTAAAACTCCAAACACGGGCAAGAACAGCCCACAAAGGAACGCTTATTTTACATTGTTTCCCCCCAAAAAAGGGTCACCGGAACTTTTAGCGTCATCCGAGCTCATAAAAGTGCCAGCCCACTTCAGGTAGCCGTCATTTGCCCTCTTCTCGAATCTTCACTTCACATTCCGTTCTCTCTCTTTCGTCACGTAACGCCACTCGATCTCGGCCGCCGTCCTTCAAATCTCCGTTCAAGCATACACGAAATTGATCATTTCTGTTGAGGTCTACTACCATTTTACCTTCCCCCACCACGGAAGCAACCTCACTTCTGCAAGATTCAACTTGCGTCATCCGTCCGGCTTTTGGCCTCACTCAACATTCATCCATTTCGACCTGCGAATCTTCATTTCCTTTCAACGAGTTTTTCATCACCCAAACCAGTGTAGGCCCTTCCGTCTTCAGAATTAACTTCGTTGAAACCAGGTCTGTAAACCTCACATAGACTACCAGTTCATTTGGCTTACCGTTTATTCCGTCATGCTAAACTACTTTTAAGTAGACTACAAACTCAATATACACTACAAACTCAATATACTCTCAGCCTGATCGAATAGACTCTTCAAAAGTGTTTTCAATACCGTAGAATCCAACTCACCATTTACAACCGCAATTAGGCCTAATCCGTTACTGTACCAATACCGTATTGTTATTACCTCAGTTATTACTTACTTATTATTGTTGTGTTCAGTACCATATATCTCATTACCTTAATTATTGTTTCTTGTCGCTATTGTAGCATTTATCTGTTAATAATCAGTCATTGTATGATAATACTGCACAATTACTGTATAAATAATTGTTAATCACTATGAACAAATAACTCATTTATTTTTCTAATTAAACGAAATCCACACAGTCATTTCTATCTCCTTTTTTAAATATTATTAATTTGATCTGAAAAGATCTGATGATGACCCAGTAACATTTCATTTCATTTTGCTTTACATATTATAGTGGGCCTTCGTCGAATAGGCCCCTATATAAGTATTATCTTTGGTATAGTAATTTAAATTTTAATAAGAGCTTATAGTGCACCTACAGTAAACTTAGTGCAGTGGTTTGTCAATTAATAATTATAAGGTAGTTTTAGTCACTTTTATTGATCCGTTTTACTCTGTGTTCTCTATATTTATAAAATAAAATTTATAACTATTTTTGTGTTAAGGAAAAAAAAAGAGTGAAAAGAAACTTCCCACTTTAAATCGCAAAACTGTTAATTTTTGACCGTATATCATTTTACTTTCTAAAACTTACATACTCGATTTGCAATTATTCTTTTATTCAGTATTTAAGAATTTCATTCGATTCATTTAATAAAACATTTAAGAAGTGACTCGCAGTGTTTTGTTCCAAACTGAACGATACGTAGGAGAAAGGAATGAGGCATTGTGATCTACTGTACTGTAGTCTTGCTATGGAGTGCACCTCGTACCCTGGAGTGATTCACAGGAGCCTGACGATTTCTCTGATTCTCAATCTACAGTATGTGTTATTCGATGAGATAAATCTGCAACCTCTTTACAGGGCCGGTTTTAAGCCGATTAGACCAATTTGTTCAAATTGGGCCCCGCGCCCCGAGGGGACCCCGCGCACGCGCTCGAGTGGGGGACGCTATGATGAATTAATGAGTGTCCAGTGTGCACGAAGTTTCTTGTTACTGTGAAGGCAGTGAAACTATTCAGTCCGTCCTCGTATATCTATGTTTCAATGTTTTATTGCTAATCGTTTGTTTAGTAATTTCAGTTTATCGTCGCCGTTTAGCTTTTTTAAAAAAAAGGTAATTTGTGGACGATATTCAAACCCTCAACACAGAAAGAGCGCTGTTAATGAGATTATATAACATAAAGCTTGGAATGTAAAGTTGTGTTGTTTGGTAAATATGTCCAAATTGTTTATATGTCCAAACTGCAAACTTGAAGTGTCTTAAGCCTGCATGTAACAGAGAAACGTGGTGGTAAGTAGATCCTACATATTAAATTAACTAGTTTTTGCCTCATTATCATAGAGAGCATTTACATTTCTATTTACTAGAGCTTGTTCTTTTGCCCCCTGCGCTTTTCTTCTTACTCCCAGGCTTTTAAAAATCATGAAATCTTTTGCTTTAATCATTAGATGCATACATGCACATCTTTATTATTTTTCAGTGCCAGGGAGTCTTTATTGTGAATGATTTTGTTTTTTGTTTTGTAATTTCAGTTTATCGTCGCCGTTTAGCTTTTTTAAAAGAAAAGTAATTGAAAAAGCCCTTACATCATCGTCATCATGGCAAGCACAAGCAGAGATAGAGACAAAGGGCGAAAGTATTTGAGCGGCAATCAGAAACGAGCACTGGCCAAGGCTAAGGCAGCTGAAAATGAAAAACAAAGAGGTGCTCTAGCGAAATTTCTTGTCACTCCAACTTTGAAACGACAACGGGTAGAGGGCCCCGCTAGGCGCTAACAATTTTCTAATTGGGCCCCGCACTTCCTAGCGCCGGCCCTGCCTCTTTACGGACCCGACGCTATCTGCGACACTTGATCAAATTGGGATCATCAAGAATTTGGAGTCCCCAGTGATAAATTCCTAAAAGTATCGTGCGAAAGGGCCCGCACGACAAATATCTTAGTCAATGTGTGAAACCAGTCGTTTCACTTAATATATACCTAAGAGTTTCAGGCATTTCGGGTAATGCCATTGACCCTTAATCACTTCGCGAAGGTTAGGTTAAGTTAAGCTAAGTTATGTTGGGTTAACCTTGGTTTTGCTTCCGCCCGAATTGTTCATTCTGACGAAGATCGAACTTGTCACTATATTTTAACATACCTACATTTTAACGTGAGATCCGAACTACGCCACACCACGTGCGGTCAGAAATTACAAAATCCTCGCCTGGACTCGATCTCCCGATCAGCAGCCCAGCGTCTTTAACCACTAGGCTAACCAGGGTACCCATTTATCTACCAACCAATTTTTATTGTGTGGAAGGATGAACAGCTGGGTTTTGCTGGGCGTCGCCTGCCGTCACCGGGTCTCGATCCAGGGGCCGATGGATTCGTAGTCAGCGATACTAACCACTACACCACCGAGGCGCTCTTCATTAGTAATACGTTAGTAATGCGTAATGCCTGTGAATAAGGATCACAGGGATTACACAAAATGCCTGAAACTTTTATGCATTACATGAAATAATTGGTTCCACACATTGACTGTATTATTTTTCTTTTTCCTTGTAAGTTTGCATCAGTCATTCATTTCACGTGTCTATATATATATATATAATATATATATATATATATACACACACCCCGTTATTCATAGCTTCGATATTCGTAGCTTCGCTTATACATAATATATTTGTTGACACCAAATTCCGCTATTCGCAAACCTAGCTCCGTTATTCGCAATGCCAGATAAGGGAAAAAAAAATTCACATTTCCGCCTGCTACCAAACGCAGCGCAGCATGCCCGTATCGCAGCCATTATTTAAGAAAAGGCACGGTCTTTGTGGCGACATGTGAGGAAGGAAGTCGTTGGTGAAGATGAAAGCAGTGGTGGTGAAACTTTCAGTGCGAGTCGGGGGTGGTTTGAGGAAATAAAAGTACAGTACAGGTATGTTTATTCTTTTATTGATGTTATTCATAACTTACTATGCTAATACAGGTCTGTATTTGTGTTTTATACTTGCTTTTATGTATCGTATGGGAACGTATCCAAACATCTTACCTTCTGAAAAAAGGCCACCGGAAAGCATCCCCCCCAACAAAACATGTATTTATATGGGAAAAAATTATTCGTTATTCGGAATTTCGCTATTCGTAATGAGTGAGGAACATAACTCTTGCGAAAACCGGGATATACCTGTATATGTATATATATTGTGATGTGTGAAGAATGTAATGAGGTTAATGATTAGAACAAATTAACAACGGATTTGTTCATGCGAAGGTGAAATGAATGCGAGGCAAGATGACCCCGTTTTCTTTCAAAAGAGACTTCTGAAATTCTTTTTTTTTAAACGAGATTTGTACGAAATACCCATTTATTTTAGCAGTAAGGAAGAAAAATAAATTGCATGTTAAATTCTGAATAGTTTCAAATAACAATTACAAGATACCGGATGAAGAAAAAAATTAGATTATATATACAGAATAGCAGATCACCATTCGGCTTATCCTTTTGTGCCCCAAACAAAGGAGAATAGTTGTACGCATTATAAACACTTGTAACGTTCATAAAAAGGGAAATTCCATTATTGTTGGATTGTTAAAATGTTAAATTACAACTTTCTAAAAAGTTGGTAGTATTTAAAACTATGAAATCATGAAATAAAATATATTTAGACTAGTGATGGGACGATGCATCGCAATCGCAATCGCAATCGCGATACAATCGCACATTTTTTACAATCGCAATCGCAATTGCAATCGCATTTAATGAGTGCGATTGTTGCGATTGTGAACAAAAGATTTAAATCTCTACAAAAGTTGCTATGAAAGCTGCTCTTTCATGCGTACTTAAAGGAAAGTTTAGTTAACAACAATACGGAATAATAAATAAATAATAAATAAGTCAAAAACAGAAATGAAAACGGGTTGCGAATTAGTTGAAAACAGAATAAAAAATTGGTTTAATAATAACAATAAGTACACCTCTTTATTTGCTCTATGTAAAATTGGAATGTTAAAAAATCAAGCTAACCCTATGGTAGGTAACGCGTTTAGGTATATTTAAAGCATAAATGAGCGTTATGTGAGGCTAAAGCTAAAACATCGCAATCGCAATCGCAATCGCGCGATTTTCAAATTCTGACAATCGCAATCGCAATCGCAACAGCGATTGTATGAAATATGACAATCGTCCCATCACTAATTTAGACTAATAATTAAGGATCATGCGTCTGGCAGAATATGACGTTATAGGCCGAACGAATATCATACATTCAACCAATTTCGATTAACGCAGTCAAATTAAAAAAATGTAAAATCAAAGTAACCCTTTAAAAATTCAGAATAAATTGGTGTTAAAATTTACGCTTGTTAGAAACGGGGTTAACGTATCTATTAGAAATGTAAAACATCTTTGAAAAAAATCAAAGGTATTTGCCCAAAGCGGGTGACTTCTCAGTGCCTTTTGAGGCAAGGCTGATAAACATCTCGAAGTTAAAGTCGTGTTGAACCAACGAAAACAAAAAATATACATTAGTCTCCCCTAACATAAAAGAAAACGTAATCGCTTGTAAATCCTGAAAGAAAATTTGTGTCGTGTGACTCAGATAAAACTAAAATAGCGAATTAGACTCCCCTAACGCAAAAGAAAACGTAACGCGGTTTATTATGTCATTCGTTCAAATACAGTATATAATATACTGTATAAAGTATATAAAAAAAGTTATTTACACAATATATCAATTATAAAGGAGTTAATCTCGTCCAGAAAAGAAGGGTACCAAGGTTCATAAGATAAGTAACCAAAATTGTAACTAGGAATGTTCTAACAATTCTCTCAAATTGATTCTGTTAATTCTGAATTTTCAAATTCATAAAATTAAAACTCAGTGTCTCAAATAACCATTGTAATTTTTTAAAAATAACAATAGATTACAATAGATTATTTTTGTAATAAGTTTTTTATTCACCTCTAATAGCAGTATTACAGAGAAACCTGATTATACGCTGGTATGAAACATATCTGATGTTTCAACATAAGAACTGTTTTTTATCAATTCAGGTGTGCTGAATCCAAAAATCACATCCATTTTTTCTCATCACGTACAGTTTTCTGGCAAATACCTATATCCACGCTTCTCAAACTAGGGGTCGCAACCCCTCAGGGGGTCGCGTAAATATTATTGGGGGTCGCAGAAACATTTGAAAATATTATTTTTTTCATAAATATACAGTGTTAGTACCTATTGCTTTTATGACATTGAGTGAAGGGTCGCGAAAAAATTTGTCTGATCCAAAGGGGTCGCAAGTGAAAAAAGTTTGAGAAGCCCTGACCTATATCACCCATTTTGTATGAAACGGGAAGACTCGGAAGAAATGCAGCACAAGAAGCGAGCAAAAAAACGACGATTTTCTCTAACTGATCAATCATGATTGACCTATTATGTATCAATTAAGTATCAAAGATGAATTTACTTTGAAATGTATTGGCTTTGAATTTCTTATAATTTTGTACTCTTGGAAATTTAGATGTTTAATACATACTATGAATATATCTGACTTATATTTTGTGAAAAACCCTGAAGTGATACATATAAATTATTGTGAAATTTGAAATCAGCATGGCAAAATTGTATAAGATCACGTAATAGAAATAAAAACAGCTCGTACTTTGGTTTGAAATGCAGACTTATGTTATCGTTGTGTTCTTCGCTCCTTAAGAGACGAAACAAGCATACAAATATAAATATATATATAATAATAATAATATAGTAATAATAATTACAGGTGGGAACATAACAATATATATATATATATATATGCAAATAACTGCAATGACCGCGCAGTATATAAATGAATAGAAACGACATAAGTATTAAGGAACGTTTCTGCACACGAGGAGGAGAGATAACGAAATAATGAAAAATGAGGCGAACCGCCTGGGAATCGAACCCAGGGCCTTCCAATTGCCGGTCGGAAGCTCTACCATTATGCTACGGACCTCACTCAATCACAAATCGAAATTCTCCCAAATAGGGCAGAAACCAATGCCCTCAGAGAGCACCCTCGCAAATCGTGAATATGCGCAAATAACTGCAATGACCGCGCAGTATATAAATGAATAGAAACGACATAAGTATTAAGGAACGTTTCTGCACACGAGGAGGAGAGATAACGAAATAATGAAAAATGAGGCGAACCGCCTGGGAATCGAACCCAGGGCCTTCCAATTGCCGGTCGGACGCTCTACCATTATGCTACGGACCTCACTCAATCACAAATCGAAATTCTCCAAATAGGGCAGAAAACCAATGCCCTCAGAGAGCACCCTCGCAAATCGTGAATATGCGCAAATAACTGCAATGACCGCGCAGTATATAAATGAATAGAAACGACATAAGTATTAAGGAACGTTTCTGCACACGAGGAGGAGAGATAACGAAATAATGAAAAATGAGGCGAACCGCCTGGGAATCGAACCCAGGGCCTTCCAATTGCGGTCATTGCAGTTATTTGCGCATATTCACGATTTGCGAGGGTGCTCTCTGAGGGCATTGGTTTCTGCCCTATTTGGGAGAATTTCGATTTGTGATTGAGTGAGGTCCGTAGCATAATGGTAGAGCGTCCGACCGGCAATTGGAAGGCCCTGGGTTCGATTCCCAGGCGGTTCGCCTCATTTTTCATTATTTCGTTATCTCTCCTCCTCGTGTGCAGAAACGTTCCTTAATACTTATGTCGTTTCTATTATATATATATATATATCAGTGGCGACTCCAGCTCTTCAAGACTACTCGGGCTCTTTTTAAATTTTCAAGTCTACATATGAGCCGACATTTAAATGCATGATAATAACTTAAGATTATCAATAAAATAAATAAATACATACCTCGGTAAAAAAAATTATTTGAATTTTATTTACTTGAACATAAAGTCCAAGCGTCTTGGTTTTAAAGTAAATTCCTTTAATATTCGGTCATGTAATTCCTTTTTGCTTTCTAAATCAATAAGTATTTCTTTTTCAATTGAAATCCTAGCCAGGGACGAGAGCCGTTCTTGAGCCGTTGTGTTTCTTAAATATGACCTAATTCGATCAAGAACAGAGAAACTTCTTTCATTTGAAACAGAAGTTACAGGTATGGTAAGGAGGAGCTGAATCAGAATACTTATAATATTAAAAATAAATCAGATTATTTAAGAAAAGCGAACAACCTCACCTTGCGGCAAACTGCACCGTCGCCCAAAGCAGTTGAAGGCACGCTTATCGAAAAGTAAAAAGTTACCATGTATCGCCAGAATTAAAAATTGTGCCTCTACAAGGCCGAAGGATATAAGCCCAAGTTGAAATGTTTTTTTCTTTATAAAAAATATTAATAGGAAGAAAAACGTATTTTATTTAATGAGAATTAGGAGAAGGACTATTATGTAACCGTATGCAAGCAAATAATTATTCATTAAAAGAACTTTAAATATACGATATTACTTATACTTTCTCGGGCGTAATATCTTGCGCCCGAGTAAAGGATCTTGAAAGATTACACGAAAACTTAATATGTCAATATAGTTTTTTTATAGGTAGTAAGGGTATCTAAATGCGCTCAAAATTTGCTTGCGTGACGAAGGCTAGACAGAAAAAATAGTAACATACTACCAGCCAAAAACCTTTTTACAGTTTGTATTTAAAACTTTTTTTTAAACTTAAATCTATAAATACACAATTTTATCTCTCATGCTTCTTCTTGCCCCTTGCATCTCGGGCTCAGCCCGAGAAGCCCGAGTGCAGGAGTCGCCACTGATATATATATATTTATGATGAATGAAACCACGAAGGAAAGGAAACACAGAATGGTGCTCAAGCGCTTTCCTCTAATGAAATCCTCAGGAACACTGAAGTAAATAAAGAGTTCGAGACTATATATAGGTCACAAAAAAAAATATATATATATATATATATCAGTGGCGACTGGCGTATAGGAGCGATGGAGCGGTCGCTCCCCCTTGCTTGAAACGATAAATATTAATTTAACAGATAAAAAATATATTAATTTTAAGATATTAAAATAAATATTCTTGAAATATATTTTAAAAATTCATGTGGCATATCATGATTCATGAGGCATTTTGAGTAAGCCTTCATACAGTACATAATATTCTAAACTTATAGCATAGCTTCAAATAGCGTACCGCTGTTTGAATACAAAAATATTGCAGCCGAATGGAGCGATAGATTTTTCGCTCAAGTAAATATAAATTATATTTTACTGTTGTAATGAAAATATAAGTACAATCGCGAATTTTTTTTATAATAACTTTATTTTTACTAATAGTTACTTCAGTAATAATGATATAAGCCATTTATATGTATTTTATTAAAATTATTACTTATTTGTAATTAACTAGAATTGTACGTCTGGCATAGCCGCATATGTTAATACAAGTACAGTACTCTTGTGAGCGGCAGTTGGATTCGCACTAGCCTATTGTGAGTCCGTGTTGTCGTACAGTGGTACATTATTATAGTCAAATTTATTATAGTCAAATTTATTCAACAATTATTTTTATATTTTATTAAAATATTTTTTAATACAAATTTATGGCTTCTTTTGACATATAAGTACCGTACGGAAGCACCATGTGATTGTTTATGTACTACAATTCTAAAAATTATAAATTTTATGAAATCGCACCCCCATACATTTATACCACGAGTCGCCACTGATATATATATATATATATATATAAGAAATATAGAAATAAAAATTGTGGGAGGAGCATACAAATTTGTAAAGAAAACTACCAATTTTAGCACTTTGCCCTTCTTGTCTAAATCCGTTCTGAACGAATTCAACACAAGATCAAATGGATTGTTTACAACCAATTTTATAGATAATGCCTGAATGATATATAGGTCACAAAAAAAAATATATATATATATATATATATATTGTAAGAGGAGTATACAAATTTATAAGGGAAAACTACCAAAGTTTTAGCACTCTGCCCTTCTTGTCTAAATCTGTTCTGAACGAATTCAAAACAACAGGATCAAGTTGAAAAAGACCTTGGCTTATGTTGAAGTTATTTGTAAGGCAGATAATAGCAGACTCAAGAATATTTCTATTAACAATGTTGCTAGAGTGAAACAAAACTGAAGCATTATTCCAATCAATAGAGGGGGATAACTCTGACAAATGGACAAAAAGGGCACTGGACGACTGTCCCGTTCTAACGGAGTATTGATGCTGTTTTACACGCGTGTGCAAATCCTTTCCCGTCTGACCAATGTAAAAGGAATCACATTGTTTACAACCAATTTTATAGATAATGCCTGAATTATTGGTAGGGCTATTTTTTACTATGATATTTTTCACAATATTGTTATATGAAAATACTACATTAATATCCAAAAGTTTAAGTACATTAGCAATGCCTAAAAGGCCGGGAAAAATGGAAGTACTAAAATATTCTTTGACAAAGTGCGAGTGTTATTATTCACACGATAGAAGGTTCGTTTTGCCTTGTTAAGACAAGATTCCATAAACGCAGGTGGGTAGCACAGATCACTTCCAATACCGTTGATTTTCTCCAATTCGGCATCGATGTATTCCGGACTGGCGATCCTAAGAGCGCGGAGAAACATTGAAGAAAATATGGCCTTCTTAATGGCTTGGCTTTTTCAATATGGCCGCCATTTTCCAAGAAAAATCCCATATCCTGGTCAATACTTGATGGATTTTGATGATCTTGGTGTCATTTCTAGGGTTTTTTAGGATGATGAGTCGATTAGGAGGGGTTACAGATACTTTGGGAGTCGTTTTGACCCACATTCGTCAATACTCAAGGTCATTGGAGGTCAAACGCCCCCCGAAATAAGGAATATCCCATATCCCGGGCAGTCGTGGAGATATTTTGGTGATCTTACTGTCGTTTTTATGGTTTTGGGCGAGACTGAGTATTTCTATAGGGTTTAAAATGAAATCAGGGATTATTTTCCCCATGGTAAGGTGAATTCCAATATATCTAATTATTCATCTTATTTTTTTCAGGTTGTTGAGATTATTGCTGATGGTGCTGCCCACCTTGTGGTTTGATGACGTCTTGGTTATGCTGATTCCAAAATTGTTTTTGACTGCTGAATGCCACAGCCAAGAAGGGGGAAGCTAGACAAGCAGGGGTCCCTTGATGCATGCTTTGACCATATCGAGAAAGAGGCAACAGCGTTCATTGTTGCATGCTATGGGGGATAAGAAATCCTCATCTCTTACTGAGTGTCGTCAGCGAGTATGGGCTCAGAAAACAGGGAAGTCGGGAACTGCTGCACCCAAATTATGTTCTCTACCACCAACAACTTTAATTACCCCAACATGAGTGATAGTGAGTGTAAAGATTTTGACCGCTACTACAACAGTTTTAATGAAGCTAATCCTTACAATATAGCTGATGAATGTGAGCGTTATTGCGTGAATGATGTGCGCGTGCTTAGAGTATGTTTCCAGGCCTTTAGAATGATGTACATTGAAAAGAATATTATTTTGCCTCTTACAAGTCCCTAGTCAGGCCTCACTTAGAATATGCCATTCAGTTTTGGTTCCCGTATTTGCGTGAGGCCATTGATAGGTTGAAAAGGGTTCAGCGACGCGCCACGAAACTAATTCCGTTACTACGCAACAAGTCTTATGAAGATAGGATTAAAGCGTTAGACTTGCATTCACTCGAAACTACGAGATTAAAGGGGGAGCTTATTGAAGTTTTCAAAATCGTTAATAAAATCAATAATGTAATTTTTGATAAAATGTTCATTTTTGATAATAGCAATACTCGTAATAACGGATTTAAATTACCTGGCAGACATTACTAACATCGCTAAAAACTTTTTTTTACGTTTAAAGTAATTGATAAATGGAATAATCTTCCCGCGTCCGTCGTGAACTCTACCAGCGTTAATATGTTTAAAAACCGTTTAGATAGGCATTTTAAAAATATTAACGTCGTTTAAAATAATAAAACAATTAACAACAGGAGCTCTGGGGGTAATGGTTGAGGTTTCAGTCTGTTGACGATTAATGCCAGCTTGTAATATGCCAGCGTGTGATATGCCAGCAATAAAATTATATTTAAAAAAAAATAAACACGAACTTAGATGTACCTCGTAGCGTAAACTAACCCACTTTTTGTTATACTCTTCATACTTTTTTTTTCTTTTCTTATACTTTCTTTACTTGCATGTCTGTAGTTTGCATGGTATGACAGTGTTTGAGTTAAGACTGTGTTTGCTTGGTTTGTAAGCGTTCTTAGTTTACGTCTTTTCATCTTTCACCCCTTTCCTATTCTCTTCGACTATTTTTCCGACTTGTCGGCAGTGGCCGGCGGATGATGATGGTGAGTCTTTCTTTCTCTTTTTCTAAATGAATGTTAACCCACGAATGATAGGTTTTTCTACTTATTTAACCCCTTATTCTTTTCTTTTAACCCCCTACTCTCTTCTTTCTCTCGGGTTAAACTTAGAGTGGATCTTGGGATCTTTGTTAGCCTTAGCTTCTATGGATCTGTAGAATATTACCTCCCGCTATCGTTCTAACAAACGAATTTATGTTAACACAAAAGATAACAGAAAACACCAGAAAAAATAACTGCCTGGATCTGGTGTTTACGAATAACACCAACTTGATTGATAATATAAAAATAACCCCAACTATTATATCAGATCGATACATAATCGAAATATCAATTTATATGGTGACATCATTAAAAGAAAATACTCATACAAAAGAAAGAAGTAAATCTGAGATTTTTAACATAAATTCTAAGACTATAAATTGGGAAGAAATCAGATCTCACATGGCTCAAATAGAGTGGAAAATAGTTTTAAAGGATTAAACAACCGAAGAAATAGAAGAAAGGACGCTGGAAATGTTAGAAAAATATGTTCCGAAAGCACAGCCAAAAGGAAAGAGTAATTTGTTCGAGAGGCAAAAGCGAACAATATTCTGCAAAAGAAAGAGAGTAGCTGTGAAGTTAATTAATTGCACAGACAACAATACCAGGGAAATAATACAGGAAAAACTGGAGAGTATCGATAGTGAAATACGAGCCCTAATTAAGGGTCATGCAGAGAGGGAAGAGGAAAATGCGGTAGGAGTAATAAAGGAAAACCAAAAATACACTTATAGCTATGCGAAAAGGAGAACAAGAACGCCCGCCACTATTGGGCCCTCAAGGAAAGGAAATACTGAACTAACCGACGACTTAAAAGACATATCTGAAACATTTCAGTACTCCAAAAAAAGTGACAAAGCAGTACCTGACAGAGGTGCATTCTTTGAAGAGAAATTACAAGGAGATTGTGTAACAGATTTTTATTTTATCCCAGAAGATATAGCGCGAGCATTAGGACAAATGAAATGACATTCAGCTACAGGCAGGGACGCCGAGAGCTGCCACGGGCCCCGGGGAAGGATTGGTATATGGGCCCCACTGTTTGCTCAGTATTTTATAATGAATGTTTTTTGTGTACATAACAAGCAAACTGATTATATGTCCAAGTCACTATTCAAAACATACAGTATGAATAAACAACTCGGAAGGAAATAACCATTTTATTTTTCGAATCAATTATATTAATTCTATCACTATACAATTTACAAATGCAGTACCAGTCCATGCAGGCAAGACAATTGTTTACTGCAAGATTTTCATGATTAGTAGTGTACTTTCTTTGCCTTCTCTCTAGCAAAGTGGTAAATGATTCTGATGAAGTTTAAAGTTCGGGCTAACTGGCTTTCAATTACAATGGTTCCCAGATCTGTCAGTCGGTCTTGGGCATTGGTGGACCGCAGATATTTTATCTGTTTCAGTTTGACTATGATAATATCTATAAAATGTATGTTCATTAATTATATTGCCGCTCTGTTATTTAATCAATTGCTTTATTAATATTTTTAGATTTTATCCCCCCTCTTTCAGGGCCCCCCTAGAGGTCCTGGCCCAGGAGATTTTTCCACGGTATCCCCACCCTCTCGGTGGGCCTGGCTACAGGTCCGGACAAATGGAACGTCTTATTGATTAAAAACTGTAAAAATGAAATAGCTACACCGCTATACTGTACTGAATATGGAGACGATCCCTGGACACGGAAAATACCGAGCATCCTGAAAAGAGCAAACATTGTCCCTATATATAAAGGAGGGGATAGATCTCAAGCAAGGAACTAATATAGACCAGTGTCACTGATGTCCCATCTTACCAACATAGTTGAAAGAATATTTAGAGAGAAAATCTATGACTTTTTGGAGACACTGGAAAGATTCAGTGAGAACCAGCACCGAATCTGATCAGGAAGATCATGCCTACCACAACTAATAGAGCACTCTGACAATATCCTAGACGCACTTGAAAGCAATGAAAACTACGATGTCATATACACGGAATTTTATAGGTGCATAGGTGAGAAGAATATACCTAAAATAGGTTGCACTTAAACTCCATTTTAGGAGATTTCAATGTTCACCACCACCTTTGGCTTTCCTCCCATTTCACTAAAATCCCTGGTGAACTAGTTTACAACTTTTCTATCCTAAATGACCTAGAGCAAATTGTACAGCACCCTACTCGTATTTACGATCGCCTTGGAGATAGGCCCAACATTCTGGATTTATTTTTTACCTCTCATCCTCCTTCTTACTCTGTGAAACTTTTTTCTCCGTTGGGCTCCTCCGATCACAATATTATATCTGTTTCCTGTCCTATCACTCCAATTCGGCCTTTGGATCCTCCCAAGAGGAGGCGACTTTGGCACTTCGGTGCCGCTGATTGGGAGGCCCTTAGGCAGTATATCTGTGATTTCCTATGGAATTATTACTGCTTCCGTGGCCGGGGCCCTTCTGGGTGTGCTGAGCGCATCACGGAGGCGATTCTCTCTGGCATGGAGGCGTACATTCCATATTCTATTCCTACTACTAATGCAAAAAACCTTGGTTTAACTTTACTTGTTCTAATGCTATCCGCAACAGAGGAGGCTTTCAGAAGGTACTGTCGCTATCCAATTCCTGACTCTCACTCAGCTTATATTTCTGCCCGAAATCGTGCAAAATCTGTTCTTCGACTCGCCAAAAATTTCTTTATCCAACAAAAATGTGAAAATCTACCCAGTTCTAATTTTTCTCACTCTTTCTGGCATCTAGCTAAGAACCTCTCCAACAACTTTACTTCCTCTTCTTTCCCTCCTCTTCTCCATTCCGACGGCACAGTTGCCGGCTCTTCTTCTGACAAAGCTGAACACTTCATTCAAACTTTCGCTTACAATTCAACCCTGGACGATTCCGGTGCTGTTCCTCCATCTCCTACCGTCTCTGACTTTATTATGTCTGAAATTAGAATCTCTTTTAAAGATGTCCTTTCTGCCCTATCAGGGCTCAACCCTAGGAAGGCGTACGGTCCTGATGGTGTTCCTCCTGTTGTTCTTAAGAACTGTGCTTCTGTGCTGACACCGTGCTTAGGCAAACTCTTTCGTCTTTGTTTTTCATCTGGTACTTTTCCTTCCTGCTGGAAGTTCGCTTTCATTCAGCCTGTCCCAAAGAAGGGTGACCACTCTCAACCCTCCAACTATCGTCCAATTGCTTTGATTTCTTCCCTTTCCAAAGTTTTTTAATCGACCCTTTATAGGAAGATTCTTAAACACCTTTCTTCTCACAATCTTCTTTCAGATCGTCAGTATGGGTTTGCAAAGGACGCTCTACTGGCGTTCTTATTCCATCTATTTGACTCTTGGTCATCCTCCTTTCGGGATTTTGGTTAAACTTTTGCTATTGCGCAAGACATATCAAAAGCTTTTGATAGAGTATGGCACAAATCTTTAATTTCTAAACTGCCCTCCTTCGGTTTCTATCTTCTATCTGTTCCTTCATCTCTAATTTCCTTTCTGGCCGATCTATAGCTGCGGTTGAAGATGGCCACTTTTCTTCTCCTGAAGGTATTAACAGTAGTGTTCTTCAGGCTTCTGTCTGTCACCCACTCTTTTCTTTTTATTTATTAATGCTCTTTTAATTTGCACTTCATGTCCTATTCACTCCTATGCCGATGATTCCACTCTTCATTTCTCCACCCGCTTCCCAAAGCGTCCCTCACAGCAGTCACTCCAAGATTTGCGTGGGACGGCTATGAAACACCTGACCTCTGATCTTTCTGCTATATCTGATTGGGGCAGAGAAAACCTTGTGGCTTTCAATGCCTCAAAAACTCAGTTCCTCCATCTGTCTACTCGTCACAATCTTCCACATAACTATCCCCTTACCTTCAACAACACACAACTGAATCCTTCCTCTTCTCTTAACATTTTTGGCGTTTCCTTTTCTCGTGATCTTTCCTCGAAATATCACATATACTCTCTTTCTAAAACAGGTTCTAAGAAGTTAGGTGTGCTGTACCGCCTCCGCAGTTTCTACACCCCAACTCAGTTGCTGTCTCTGTACAAGGCAAGGGTCTTGTTCGCCCCTGTATGGAATATGCTTCTCATGTGTGGGGTG
This sequence comes from Bathynomus jamesi, assembly GCA_023014485.1. NCBI lineage: Eukaryota > Metazoa > Arthropoda > Malacostraca > Isopoda > Cirolanidae > Bathynomus > Bathynomus jamesi. The sequence goes on from JAJOZX010000687.1 coordinate 527,572, forward strand.
GCTCACCCACACAGCCGTACTTGACCGGGTGGAATCAAAGGCTTTTCGTCTCATCAATTCCCCGCCTCTTAATGATTGTATTCAATCTTTCTCTCTTCGTCGCAATGTTGCCTCACTCTCTCTTTATTATCGCTATTATAACGGACATTGCTCTTCTGAACTTACTAACTGCATGCCCCCTCCTTTAAGGAGAGCACGCAGTACCAGACTTTCTACACTTTCTCATTCCTTTTCTGCCCAACTATCTAATGCAAGGGTTAATCGGTATTTTCAGTCTTTCATCTACTCAACCGGTCAACTCTGGAACAATCTTTCCTCCTGCCTATGACTTCCCATCTTTCAAACGCAGAGTGTCTAGGCATTTCGAAAACCTCGGACCTTGATTTTGGCTCTCTTCTTCTTGTATGGGAGGTGCGCTTTTGCTGCATTTGCCCTTGGCCCCTCCTTCTTGCATAAAAAAAACTTTAATTTTCCGCCCCCACTCTGAGCCTGTATAGCAATGTCGTCTGCTCTGTTCTTTGCTCCAAATTCTGCCATTAATTAAATTAAGGTGACCTCTGTAAAACCATTGTGACATTTTTAAGCAAATATTGTCCCTAGTACAGTAATTTAAACTTTAAGAAAAACTTATAGTGCACCTATAGTAAACTTAATGCAGTGATGTATCAGTCAGTAATTATAAGTCAGTTTTAGTCAGTTTTATTGATCCGCTTTACTCTGTATTATCTATATATAGAAAATATAATTTATAACTATTTTCGTATTAAGAAAGAAAAAGAGTGAGAAGAAACTTCCCGCTTCAAATCGTAAAACTGTTCATTTTTGACCGTATATCATTTTACTTTCTAAAACCCGCTGGTGGGAGTGGTCTCTCCCACTTTCTTACTAAATCATGGATAATGTTAATAATGTTCAATCCCTGCACCGTTAAGCAGGGCCGCCGAGAGCTGCCACGGGCCCCGGGGAAGGATTGGTATATGCTGTACCAGTACATGCAGGTAAGACAATTGTTTACAATTGTTTATAAAGTGGTAAATAATTCTGATGAAATTTAAAGTACGGGCTAACTGGCTTTCAATTACAATGGTTCCCAGATCTGTCAGTCGGTCTTGAAAATTGGTGGACCGCAGATAATACAGGGTGTTTATAAAGTCCCTATCTATTTCAGTGAAAACGTAGCAAAAAGGGTAAAATTCTATAACAATATAATAGAAGGCATACATTTACTGAACACTTAAGCATACGATTCTATCATACATGAGCAACATCAGTATCTCTACAGAGTTCGAATCTGTCAGCAGCATTGCGGAACACATTTTGGAGCATGACAGGGGTTATTTTTGTAACTGCTGTTACGATACGAGCACGTAAATGTCCCAGCTTCATTCAGATGGCATTTTAAACACCGTCGTCTTTCAACAAGATGGGGCACCTTGTCATTACGCAAACATTGTTCGGGAGTACCTAAATGAACGATTTCCAAATCAGTGGATTGGACGTGGAGGCAACAGGCCCTGGGCGGCTCGATCTCCTGACCTAACGCTCTTGGATTTCTTTGCATGGGGTTTTATCAAATCAAACGTCTATCAAACGAGGGTTACGGATGTACAAGATTTACGTGCTCGTATCGTAACAACAGTTACAAAAATAACCCCTGTGATGCTCCAAAATGTGTTCCGCAATGCTGCTGACAGATTCGAACTTTGTAGAGATACTGATGGTGCTCATGTAGAATCATATGCTTAAGTATTCATTAAATGTATGCCTTGTATTATATTGTTATTGAATTTTACCCTTTTGCTACGTTTTCACTGAAATAGATAGGGACTTTATAAACACCCTGTATTTTGTTTCAGTTTGACTATGATAATCTCTATAAAATGTATGTTCATTAATTATATTTCCTCTCTGTTATTTAATCAATTGCTTTACTAATATTTTTAGATTTTATTCCCCCTCTTTCCGGGCCCCCTAAAGGTCCGGGCCCAGGGGATTTTTCCACGGTATCCCCACCCTCTCGGTGAGCCTGCCGTTAAGACTTCAGCAATAATAACTTTACGTGGGTCAGACCATTGTATAATTGGATCACCACTCAAGAGATTAAAAGAACTAAGGCTTTTATACCTCAATATATTACGAAGACTATTTTTTAACACTTGTTCGATGTGATGCGAGTTCCCACCACTGTCTTCGGGTTGTTCGTTTCTGGTCTCAACATGTTCAGTATCGTCACTATGTTTGATAACTACGAGTAGCTCCATAGGTTTTTTGTGGTCTTCATACTTTTGAAGAAATATTTGAAGAGCTTCTTGGTATAAATTCTTTTCTCATCAGGATGTATTTGTTTATTTAATATATTCAACAATTCGCTCGCCATTTTTTTAAGTCTGGTTTTACTGTGGTCTAGAGTGTTTCATCCTTTCCTTCTTTGTATTTTGTAGTGAAGCGTACACCTCGTGAAGCAGCACTAAAATCTTCTTCATTATATAAACTAGATAATAAAGGGGCTAAAGCTGAAAATAGGACAGGCAGGAATGAACCACATTTTTGTACAACAAGGCGTTTTTTCTGACAGCTTATCTTTTACGAGCAAGTGTTCGTATTATGTTCTTGTAACGACATAAACGGCCCTTCTACGACCCAGTCATTGGGATGTTACATTTTATAACATTGAGACAGACTTCGCAGATACATTTTAAAACATCAGGGACAACGTTTTTCACTAGGTAACCGAAGGAACGTTTTTATAAACTCGAGATATTTCTTCACACGTTTTGTTATTCTGGTACGTATATTGTTTCAATCTACTTGGGAAATATATCTGTTGTCAGAAGTACCCTAAAAGTGTTACGCGGGTGAAGGTCACAGAGTAAATACCCATATCGCCAACTCGTTGCTTCTTTATAAACATCAAAAAAGCCTTACACTATCCATGAAACATTTAACTTGCTAATATACCAATTTGTGACACATCCCAGCGAAACCTTCAACTTCTTTGGCTGATGGTGGGAGGGATTGTGGGACCGGCTGGAACTCGCCACCGCGGATGTAAGAAACTGTAATCAGGGAACCAGACAAGTTTCCTTCTACCTCCGCAGAAGTTAAGCGACCGTTGGCAGAGGAACCTGCTTAGGAACAGGTACAACATTATGTTAATCTATGGATCGCTTATGCTGGTTTCGAACGAGGTCTTCGCAATGTAATTCGACGCATCGTCGCATACGCCCTTCAACGTAATGAGGAGCGGGAGGCACGGGTGAGGCTGGTACTTGGATGTGAACCCAACGATGAAGATGGTGATCTGTTCTGGGTAGTTATACCCTACAGATGCCTGACTGAAAGGGATAATGACTACATCCTTTCACGTACGGTATTGAAAAAATCCTTGCAGAGTGGTTCAAAATCCACCCTGGCGAATTTTATGATTGATACTGACCACGTCTTCCGTGCTTAGGGCCATAACGCTACATCTTACACCTTAAACTTTAACACCGATAGAATTTACAGAAAACATGTGAACAACGTTCGTGGCTGCGGCTTTATGGCTGTGGTTCCAACGCATATGACTGGTGTTTTTAACATGTTAGGTAAAAACATTTTACTGGATACAGTTACACATCGTGCGCAAAAGCTAACCAGGTCCTGTGGGCTTAATTTTGAATGTAATATGTGTCCTGAAGAGCTGGTGAAGGTGGAGCGGGAGATGAGAGTATGAATATTTGTGTTTGGCTTGAATGAACAAGGTAGAAGCGCGTATGTTTTTAAAGAGTCATGTGACAGGTCGTACAAGGCCTTTGCTCATATTAGGTTTGGAAAGAGTAACCTACCTTCCTATTAGATATATTAGAGAGCTTTGTGCATGGTAGGCTTCACAATTTGTGTAAGGGATGCCTTAAGTTTACGAATGATTTACTAAAACAGTGTAAGGACTATCATATGGTGTGCGCTCAGTGTAAAAGTCCTAAATGCGTTAGCCGACCGGTAGAAGCTGAAAAGAGATTGTAACGACTGTAAACGCATGTTTTCAAAAATAAATGTTTTAATCTTCACCAGATGAATGGTAGTCTACGATAGAAAGTTACAGATTTGCGAATGTGGAATGTTTCATACACTGAATAAGAGCGGCGATTTCAAACATACATATCAGAAAATTCATTGTCCTACGTGTTATGAGAAATATAAGGCAGATCGGGTGAAGCATGTTTGCTATATGAAAGATGACCAAGTCTAAAATTAAATCGTGTATTACTGTATACTACGACAGAGAGACCTACACTAACCCTGAGACGAAAGAAGTTATTCCTCATTCACTCGTGGGCCAAACCCTCTGCGACGAATGTTCGAATGTTGAATATGATAAGCTCATACAATATTTTTTATGCAGGAATAGGGGCCAAGGGCGGAAGCCCGCAAACATGCCCCCACCAAAGAAGAAGAGAGCCAAAATCAAGGTCCGGGGTTTTCGAGATGCCTGGACACTACCTTTGAAAGATTGGAGGTTATAGACAGGGAGAAAGATAGATTGAGGAAGATTGTTCCAGAGTTGACCGGTTGAATAGATGAAAGATTAAAAATACCTATTAACCCTTGCGTTAGATAGTTGGACAGAAAAGGATGAGAATGTGTCGAAAGTCTGGTACTGCGTGCTCTCCTTAAAGGAGGAGGCATGCAGTTAGACAGTTCAGAAGAACAGTGTCCGTTATAATAGCGATAGTAAAGAGAGAATGAGGCAACACTGCGGCGAAGAGAGAGAGATTGAAGAAACTCACTAATTGATAAGACGAAAAGCCTTTGAATCCACCCGATCAAGTACGGCGTATGGGTTGAGCTACTCCACACGTGAGAAGCATACTCCATACAAGGGCGTACAAAACTCCCGTACAGAGACAGCAACTGAGTTGGGGTGAAGAAGCTGCAGAGGCGGTACAACACACCTAACCTCTTAGAAGCTGTTTTAGAAAGAGAGTATATGTGATCTTTTCAGGAAAGATCACAAGAAAAGGAAACGCCAAGAATGTTAAGAGAAGAGGAAGGATTGAGTTGTGTGTTGTTGAATGTAAGGGGATAGTTGTGTAGAAGGTTGTGACGAGTAGACAGATGGAGGAACTGAGTGTTTGAGGCATTGAAAGCTACAAGGGTTTCTCTGCCCCAGTCAGATATAGCAGAAAGATCAGAGGTCAGGTGTTATATAGCCATCCTATGCGAATCATGAAGTGACTGCTGTGAGGTATGCTTTGAAAGGTGGGTGAAGTGAATAGTGGAATCAGGGCAGTTTCCTAGCATAAGCAGACTAAGCGGCCGCTTAGGGCCCCGCTGCTACTAGGGGGCCCCAAGACAGGCTCCCAGGTCATAGCTCAGTGGGCAGAAATTATTATTAATATTATTGTTATTATTATTATTATTATCCTTATTATGATTATTATTATTATTATTGTCGTATTAATTAAAGTTTTTGTATGAGACAAATGTGATAAAACGGAGACAAACAAAACGTTTTGGTCGTTATGTGTAAATAACTAATGTGAGATCTTATTTCTATATTATTTAACTTTATTCTTACTATATGCTTATACTTTCCTAAATGCTTAATTTTTCTAGTATTGTAAAACATTATTATTATTATTATTATTATTATCATCATCATTATTATCATGATTATTATTATTTAGCAGATTAGTTGTGGTTAACTAGATGTGACTTTGTGCATCTCGGAAAATGAAACATTATCCATCAGGAGCTGAAAAACAGAAAAAGAAGAAAATAGAGGAGGAGAAGCTTTCCAGTAGCACAGGTGAGATGTGCCACTTGTATATTCTTATGATTACAGTTCAGGCAACTAGGTTAGGTAGACCATCAAGCTAGGCAAGTGCTCAGGAATCGTGTAGAGTAAGCTAGTCTCTGTAATATTTATAATATTTCGAAATATGAAATTTAATGGATCACATCACCTCAAATTCTGTTCACACAGATCAATTATCATTTTTATCAAACAAGATAAGAAAGAGTATTTTAGCAAAATCTAACAGAATATGTAATGTTATGTTCTTCTCAGGAGCACTACTGAAATACTTGGAAAAGCCATCCTCAGCAAAGCCTGATGAGCATCATGAGCCAACAGCAGGACCATCCTCTATGCAACCTCAAACACCAGTAGAAGTAGAGCCTGATGAACCAACAAGTGGCCCATCTTCTGTTCAGCTTCAAACACCACACACAGGCATTTCTACTGAGCAACAAGAACCAGGATCTGCTCCACCGCTTGATCCGTATGACTGGCCAGTTTTCCTGTCAGATGCCTTGAAGACAGATCTGGTGTCTCGAGGACCATTTCAAATCAGTCCAGATTTCACATTCCCTAAAAGAGAGGACGGTAGAAGCTTTCATCACCATTACATGTACAGAACATTAATTAATGGGGAAAAAATAAAGCGAAGCTAGCTGATGTACTCTAGAAGGAAGGATGCTCTTTATTGCTTCTGCTGCAAGGTGTTTTCAAGGAAGTCGTACAAACTAATTACGGATCGACTTTCAGAGTGGATAAACGTTGGGTCGCTTCTGAAAGGCCATGAAAATAGTTCAGAACATGCAGATAACATGGCAACATGGAAGGATCTGGAACTGCGGCTAAAAACTGGGAGGACCATTGACCAAACTGAAATGTCATTAATGGAGGTAGAGCGAAGACGCTGGCGAGATGTTCTCACACGTCTTGTAAGTATAATCCAATCACTGGCAGAGAGAAACCTTGCTTTCAGGGGGTCTTCCTCTACATTGTACAATCGAGACAATGGCAACTTCTTGAAGGAGGTTGAGCTGCTTGCCAAATTTGATCTAGTGATGAAACAACACATCAGCAGAGTCGAAAGTGGCCAATATAGTCATTCAAGCTACCTAGGAAACATCATTCAAAATGAGCTCATTGGGTCCATTAGTGGGAAGATCTTGGATGCCATTGCTGCAGAAATAAAACAAGCTAAATATTACTCACTCATTTTAGACTGCACTCCAGACATAAGCCACCAAGAACAGATGTCGATTATTATCAGAACTGTTAAAATGGGTGAAGTACCAGAAATAAAAGAATACTTCTTGGGCTTTCTTGAGGCTTCAGAAAGTACGGGCCTGGGTTTATCAGTTCTGATTCTGAAGAGACTAGATGAACTGAATATTCACTTTGATGACTGCAGAGGACAGTCATATGACAACGGAGCGAACATGAAGGGCAAGAACAAAGGTGTTCAGGCAAGGTTATTAGAGAAGAACTGTTGTGCACTCTATGTTCCATGTGGGGCTGACACTCTGAATCTTGTAGTGGCTGATGCAGCTAAAGCTTCCACAGATGCCATTAGCTTTTTTGGCAACGTACAAAAATTTTACAACCTTTTTGCAGCAGCTACACAGAGATGAACAATCCTAAAGAAGCACGTGAACATAACACTCAAGTCTTGGAGTGAAACCAGGTGAGAGCCGGCTTAAGAGCATTGAGGCTGTGCGATACCAGAGCCACAACATCAGAGAGGCCCTGTTGAAAGTCAGAAACAATGCCACAGATGCCATAGCCAGGACTGAAGCACAAGCACTTGCAGAGGAGGTAGGGTCTTATCGCCTTCAAATTTGCACAGTAGTATGGTATGACATTCTTCATGCAGTTAACCATGTGAGCAAACTTCTGCAGTCTCCTACAATGCAGTTTGATGTGGCAGTCGACCTCCTCACAAAAACAAAAGACTCACTCACCAGTTACAGAAACACAGGTTTTGTTGCAGCACAAGTCGTAGCTAGGGACATATGTGAGGAAATGAATGTGGAGGCTTGCTGAAGGAGAAGAGGCTCAGATCCACAAAAAAGTACTTTGCTTACGAAGCTCCTGACGAACCATTTACAGAAGCCTTAAAGAGGCTGGAAGTCAAATTTTTCAATGTGGTGGTGGATTGTGCCATCGGGTCAATAAATGAGAGATTCAAAACATTAGGTGATGTGAGGGACATATTTGGGGTTCTCCTAAACTTCACCACAATGAACAAAGAAGACTTGTCCTGCAAGTGTGAAAAGCTCTCTAAGATACTGAGCTCTGGAGCTGACTCTGACATTGATGGAAGAGAACTGGCCCTCGAAATTAAGAACTTGCCAACTTTACCTTCATACAACATGACTGCATTGGAGCTTCTCTCCTTCATTCATCAGAAGCAACTGGAGGAACTATACCCCAATCTCTGGGTTGCACTAAGAATTGCCTACACTCTACCTGTGACAGTAGCGTCAGCTGAGAGGAGCTTCTCTAAGATGAAGCTAATCAACAACTACCTCAGATCATCAATGGGGCAGGATCGCCTCAGTGGCCTTGGCATCATAAGCATCAACCAGGACGTTGGCAGGGAGATTTCATATGATGACTTTACCTTCATACAACATGACTGCATTGGAGCTTCTCTCCTTCATTCATCAGAAGCAACTGGAGGAACTATACCCCAATCTCTGGGTTGCACTAAGAATTGCCTACACTCTACCTGTGACAGTAGCGTCAGCTGAGAGGAGCTTCTCTAAGATGAAGCTAATCAACAACTACCTCAGATCATCAATGGGGCAGGATCGCCTCAGTGGCCTTGGCATCATAAGCATCAACCAGGACGTTGGCAGGGAGATTTCATATGATGATGTTATTGATGATTTCGCTCAGAAAAAATCTAGGAGGCAAAAATTTTGAAGATACAAACTGTTCTGTATAACTGTTAGCTATTACAAGATTGTATCGTAGAGTTAGTAATTGTTTGGTAGTTGATAATTGCACTATTTTTTTATACATAGTTCTGTGTCATTTATTCTAAATAATGTATAAGCTAATTTTCAGGAATTTCATGAAGAGTATTTTTTCTGTTTGCCTTCTGAAAGTACATATTTGTAGTTTTGGACATAAATGTTTCATTAAAATTGTTTCATAATTGTTTTTTATTAACACAGCCATTTTTTGTATGTGTGTGCTGAGGTGATGTAGTAAGGCGTGAGTTGGTGGATGGAGGGGTGGGGCCTCAAATGGGTATACTGCTTAGGGCCCCCTAATGGCTAGAAACGGCCCTGAGTGGAATCATCGGCATAGGTGTGAATAGGACAGGAAGTGCGAATTAAAAGATCATTAATAAATAAAAGGAAAAGAGTGAGTGACAGGACACAACCCTGAGGAACACCAATGTTAATGGTTTTAGGATAAAAACAGTGGCCATCCACAACCGCAGCTATAGATCGGCCAGAAAGGAAATTAGAGATGAAGATACAGATAGAAGGACAGAAACCTAAGGAAGGCAGTTTGAAGATTATAGATTTGTGCCAAACTCTATCAAAAGCTTTTGATATGCTAGCGCAATGGAAAAGGTTTCACTGAAATTCCGAAAAGAGGATGACCACGATTCAGAGAGATATGCAAGAAGATCGCCAGTCGAACATCCCTTGCAAAACCCATACTGACGATCTGAAAGAAGATTGCGAGAAGAGAGGTTTTAAGAATCTTCCTATTAAGGATAGTCAAAAACTTTAGAAAAGCAAGAAATCAAAGCAATTGGACAATAGTTGGAGGGTTGAGAGCGGTCACCTCTCTTTGGGACAGTCTGAATGAAAGCGAACGTGCAGCAGGAAGGGGAAGTACTAGATGAAAGACAAAGACGAAGGACTGGGCAGGTTGTCAGCACAGAAGTACAGTTCTGAAGAACAACAGGCGGAACACCATGAGGACCGTACGCCTTCCTAGAGTTAAGGCCACTGCGGCGAAGAGAGAGTTATTGAAGACAGTCAGTAAGAGGGGGGGAAGTGAGGAGACGAAAAGCCTTTGATTACACCCGGTCAAGTACGGCTGTGTGGGTTGAGCTACCCGACACGTGAGAAGCGTACTCCATTCAGGGGTGTACAAGACCCCTGTACAGAGACAGCAATAGAGTGGGGTATGAAGAAACTGCGGAACCAGCACAACACACCTAACCTCTTAGATGCTGTTTTAGAAAGAGAGTATATGATCTTTCCAGGAAAGGTCACGAGAAAAGGAAACACTTGAAGTGATCCCCACTGATAGTCTGGCCTGAACCCGTACTCGCGATTAACTTATAAGTTCTCAGTTCACTCACAAGCTCTAAGGGGAACACGAGTATGATGAGTGGATGGAAACGGACGAGCCATACCGTGACGAAATAATGTCTATCAAACGTTCAACGGTGATGGATCCTCTCAAGTGCAGTGACAGTTTGTTTGGATGTCGTACAAACCCATTTAAACTATACTTTATACCTACGGAGGGTGTAAAGATTCACTACTTCAACTTCTGCTCGTTATACCCCTACGTTATGAAGAATAGAAGAATAATCCATACCAAGTAGGTGCCCTTGAAAAGCTCATGGGACCCACCCTGCCGACCATCGAAGCGTTCTCAGACAATTTAAATAAGAATTATTTTGGTTTATCATTTGTTGACGTACGTACTTCCCTCTCGTGATTTATGGATGCCCATCTTATCCGTTGTCATAGACTATAAGATATGTTTCCCCTCTGCGTGATTTAGTCGTTCGTCACGGTTACAGAATATTAAATTTTTATGAGGTGTGGAAGTTCCAGAAACTCGATAACCTTTTCACTCCTTATGAACACCTTCCTGGTAGATACAGCTGAAGCATCAGGATATCCACGAGGTGCTGAGACCGAGAATGAAAAAACAGCCTGTATTCAGCCTGTATTACCGTGACCGTGAGTGTGTACAACTCGAGCGGGGGTATATTGCGTGAAACTCTGGCAAGCAATTTAGTGCAAAGCTTTGTTTGAACAGTCTTTGGGAGAAGTTTGCCAAGAACACTGATAAGGGGAACGTGCACTTAGTTCATAGCTTTAGCAAAGTATAAGACTAGGCCAGAGCTGAAGACAAAGAGGTTCTTGAAGTTGTACATGTTGGTAATACGTATACAATACGTTACAATAGAACCGAGTTCGTTACAGAAACATCCCGTGTCACAAACACCCCTGTGGCTAGTCTTACGATGGGTTACGGACGCATCAAGGTTTAGGAATGCATTCTTTTGGTCGCCTCACTGATGAAATCAAGGACAAGTATGAGGACAATGCATACGCTGCCGCATTTGTTTCAACCGGGCCAAAAAACTTACGGAATACACGTGAGGAATGGGGAAAAATTCAAGTACACCGTGACGGCGAAGGGCATTACTTTAAACCCAGCAAACCGTCAGATTATGAATTTTACATCATTCAGAGACCTGGTATGCCTGGAGGATCCAGAAGATGGTGCCGATAGGGTGCTTCCTCATCTGGTTGCAGGAACTCACAATTTTCGAGCTCAGAAACTAGGGGGCGTGAAGAAACTTACAGGGACGAAGATGTGTCGCAACACTTACATGAAGCACTTTTAATTACCTAGGACTTATAATACTGTCACATTTGGTTTCTTTGGTTTGGGAGTAATTAATCGGTATATATATTTTGACTTAATTTATTAATATCCTTTTTTAAAATTGTTACTCTTTTATTTTCTAAATTTGATGCGTTTATTTACTTGTTATTATTATTATTATTATTATTATTATTGAATGTTTATTTATTTGTAAGTATTTATTTTACATTTTACTTAACGAGTGTACTTCAAATAAATTATTTTGCGCTTTTAGATTGTGGGTACCATTTTTTTAACCTTTGAATGTGTGTGTGTGTGTGTGTATGTGTGTGTGTGTGTGTGTGTGTGTGTGTGTAGTGTTCCTGTCGGGACATGATGTATCAGCCCACTGTATAGATGAGCGAACGAATAGCTGCCCTTGATTTGGATTTCCTGTCTGGTCATGCTGTATAGTCTCCGTTCACAACCCCGTGTCATCATCATTCACCGTGTTTAATCTCCTTAGTCGTTCACAAACATTGTTGCCGTGGACACGCACTCAGCTGCTGAAGTTTTACCATAATTAACTCTGTGTGTGTGTGTGTGTGTGTGTGTGTGTGTGTGTGCTTATACTCTACTCCCAAATTTAACTTGTCAAGATAGCCGCCTCTGATATTGTTTGTAACACCCTTGTAAATTGGTATTTTGTAAAATCTGAAGATGTAGTGAATACTCGTCGGCCATCCTTTCACACCTCTTTTGGTGTTTTTAAATAAACCTTAATTCACGTAAAGATGACGAATTAGAATGCTCAAGTTCTTTATGGTTATTGTAACGAGAGTATCACAGGGGTTCGTAAAGCTAAAGAGGTCTTGGCCACTCAGTGTATATATATACTGTATATTGTATAAGAAAGCTTATTACGTCATGTTTCATCTCGCCGATTACACCCCCACAATGAAAAACATCAACCAAGTGGTTATGGACAGTTTAAAATATTTTCACCACTACATCAACGTTTACCACGAGAGATGTCTAGTGAGCTTATAGCTAAAAGATTGTGGCCCTTTTTAATAAAACTTGGTGACGAATACCTTTTTCCGCCAAAGTGGAAGAGTGTGGACACGCCTATTTCGCGAATAGAGCTCCTCACTGTTAAAGGATTTACTCTTGAATCATTTAACGTGATAAGTAATTTTGTGTACATACTTTTTTCCTCCCGAAACTACGTTTTCATGTTGGTACATATCCTTTCATGTTTTGTCCAGCGCATCCATGTCATCGAGTTAACAACAGGCGGTGTCTCGATCCTAACTAAGACGTATGACTCACCACCAGGTCTGCGTCATAAGCTGAAGCGAGCAGTCAGCCTCACAATAGCATCTGAGCTTGGAGCGTCGTGACGTGTTAACTAGAAGCCTCCTCGCAACAACAGTGCCATCAAGAAACGCCTGCACCCACAGTGACAATGCTCAATACCACGTAACTTTTTCGAAATCAGTGAGTGTTTAAATGTATCAGTGGTGCGATCAATTATGTGCTCGAGACAAATTATAGACGTCTCCACCAAACGTAATGTTATTTATTTCAGTGTTGATGAGATGTCGAAAATCTTTATTTTGGTTGAGAAGTGAGCGGAGAAGAATTATAAAATACCAGCTACCGCGCGTACAGGAGTGGCTCTTAGCGACACCCCTCGTACTGTATTATTTGCATGTTAACTGTTAGCCGTGATACGAATTAACCCTGCATTGAAACACGATTGATGTGGAAAACTAATATATAAACTATCAGTACAAACAATGCTAATAACGGAGAAGTGTCCACGCGTTACCGTTTCATCCTCGATAGACTATTTGAAACACCAGCCTTCCTCAACCTAAAACCATTATTAAATGTGCTCGTAGATGATATGCATTATTTTGACACCGTTCTCGAGCATGCTTACACTGTATTAATTGATGATTTTATTTAGTGTAGAGATGAACAAGGTGAGAACGGCTTGGAGTTAAGAGAATACTTAGAAGACACTTGTCCGCAAGAAATCCCACTCACTTTGAGACGCTGGTCTAGAGCGTTACAAACCCTACCTCGCCTTCACTGTTCATTCGTCGGGGCTATTTTTTTATATATGCTCTAACTGCCTTCACGATTTAGAGGATTTCATTATACAGGGTGTACATAAAGTCAGGATCTATTTTTGTGAAGCACTTGGAAATTATATGGAATTCAATCATAAAATGATAAAGTGGTAACATTTATTAAATAATTAAGAGTAGGATTCGACGTGACACCCATCAGTATCCCTGCACAGCTCAAATCGTTCCGCAGCATTTCTAAACACATTCTGGAGCATTTGCGGGGTTATGTTATCTGCAGCAGTTCGTATACGTGCACGTAAGTTTTCAAGACTCATAATCTTCGTCTGATAGACGTGCGACTCGATAAAGCCCCATGCAAAGAAATCTAAAGGGGTTAAATCTGGTCATCTCGCGACACAAGGTCTGTTGCTTCCGCGTCCGATCCAGCGATTTGGAAAACGTCTATTTAGATAATCCTGAACAATTTTGGCATAGTGACAAGGAGCACCATCATGTTGATAGACGACGGTACTAACAATCCTATCCCCAATCAGCTGAGGTTCAAGGAATTGCTGCAACATGTCCAGATAAATAAGCCCCGTAACTGTAGCTTCAGCAAAGAAAAAAGGACCATAAACCTTAGATTTTGTTAAACCCATCCAGACATTAACTTTAGGTGAGTCTCTTTCCCAATTTTGGACGAAATCATTCGGTCTTTCATCTGCCCAAATTCGACAGTTATGGCGATTTACTTTTCCACACTATGGAAAGTGGCTTCATCACTAAAGAGAATGTTGTCCATTAAATTATCACTCCAGATTTGTTCTACGAGATCAGCACACACAGCACTTCGTCGAGGGAAATCTTCCTCATGTAAATCATGTAAAACCTGCAAATGATAGCTTTTCTTCTGCAAATTAACTTTCAGAATTTTGTGCACAGATGACGTCGGGAGGCCGAGTCTGTGTGATGCAGCACGAACGGACGTACGTGGCTCCTCAGTGATAATTCCGCGTACTGCATTCACGGTAAGATCTGACATACACGGTCGTCCTGATCTTGCTTCATCATTTACAGATCCCGTTCGTTTAAATTTGTTCACCAATTTTCGTACTGTCTTGTCTATTGGCCCCGGCTTATGAAATCTCCTTCTAAACTTCTCTCTGATGTCATTGTATTTCTTTCCCTCGATTCGCCAAATTACTATTGCCACACGCTCTTCTGTATTCATTCTAAGGGCTTCTGAAAAGAAAAATAGAAAAAAATAATTATTTCACAAAAATAGATCCTGACTTAATGTACACCCTGTATATCAATATGAACTTTGAACAGTTTTCAATTGAAAAACAGGTGAAAAGAGAATAAGCGCTCGCTTAGAACGTATTGTATATACATTTCATGATAATATTGTAATATCCGACCGTGTACTCGAGCATGCTTTGAATCTATATGTTTAAAAATTAAGAATTATGAAAATGTTACACCCAAGTGTAAAGTATGAACAAAACTAATCCTAAATGATCTTAAGGTTCTGTATGTGAAGTATAGAAATCCTTATATATTAAATGGGTCATTATTTCTAAAAAGAATTGCTTGTATGATAAAAAACAATGAGGATGTAATTATTTCCACCATTATTTGAGTTTACTATATTTATAAAAAAAAAATCTGTTGACATGTTAATAAATATTGTATGTATATGTAGTGTATTACTATTTCTAAAATGAAATGTATGTATTAAATATTTCGACCGTTATTTGTAAATTTACTACACTAATAAAAATAAAGTCCGCTGGGTTCCGCTGGAGCCACCTCTTAACCTCCTCAACAACCTCATCGTCACTCTGAAACTTTCTTCCACGAATAGCTTCATTGGCCCAAACAAATGGAAGTCTGAAGGTGCCAGATCCAGCTGTATGGAGGGTGGAGTAACACAGTAAAGCGCATTTTTGTGATGGCCTCTCTTGTTATCGTGCAAAAGAAGGACGTCTTCCAGTTTTCTCTCCAGTCGAACTCGCTTTATACGTCTCTGGAGTCTCTGTACGGTAGCAATATATGCCTCTGAGTTGATTGTTTGTCCTTTCTTCATAATGTCCACTAGAATCACCCCTTTCATGTCCCAGAAGATGGTGGCCATAACCTTTCCTGCAGAGGGAGCCATTTTCAACTTTTTCTTGCGTGGGGAGTCTGCCTGATACCACTCCATGGATTGTCGTTTTGTTTCAGGTTCAAAGTGGTGTATCCAAGTCTCATCCCCAGTCACAGTTCGTGAAAGGAAGTTATCCCCTTCTGTCTCGTATCGAACAACGACTCAGAAGCAATTTCTTTTCTTTCGGCTTTGTGATCTTCAGTCAGTTCGCGAGGAACAAACCGTGAACACACTTTTGAGTAGCTCCTTGTATGTGACGCGCCGATTTGATCGAATGATGCTGTTAGCACGGTGCACAGTGTGAGATGTCACAGTCGATGCCGGGCGACCGCTGCGTGGCTCATCATCGAAGCTGGCTCTCCCTCTCTCCGATGATCTCACACGTTTAGACCAGCATCGAACTGTGCTTCGATCAACAACAGCATCTCCGTAAATGTTTTGTAGACGTTTGTGAATATTTCCAACTGTTTCCTTCTCTGCGGTTAAGAATTCGATAACAGCTCTCTGTTTACGACGCACATCACTGTCAGACGTCATTTTCGAAACTGCGTTAATCATCGGTTTTATACAAGGAGGGCAGGTTCAAACTGGAAAAATCTGGTTATGTGAAGCGCAGAAAGTTCAAACTTACGACCCAAAAGAAATTTCAGCCCCATGGCCTATTATTTGGCTAAGAGAAAAGGGTGGGGAAAAATATATTGAGTGCCCCTAGTATATATATATATATATATATTGTTGTGACAGCAAATTTGTATACCTAAATCTCTTACAAAAATATGAACAAAAATTTTAGTGTTAAGATTTTTGTTGTTTAAATCTCTAAAAGAAAGTACAGTAGTTTAGATTACTGTTATTGAAGAATATCAATAGGTTTCTTGCTATAATTTCCAATACAGTGTTAAAAAATATCTCAAATTGTTTACAATTCGTTCGATTTTAATTTTGTTTTCTCTCGGTATTTTGATCATCCGGGTCAGCCTTGGGGTAGAGATTTATGGTAGGGTCTTGAGATTCGTCTCTCTGTTCGAGGGGAAGGAAAAACAAACTGACCAGGCTCAGATGTAATGTGGTTAAATTTCTGTTTGTTTCGTATTCAAACTTTCTGAAAATGACTTCGAACCCACTTGTTAAAATAAACCACTAGGTCCGTTACAAATTTGAGAAAAACAAGTGGCTTCGACGAAAGGGCTTTAGTTTTAAGTTGAGTTTTAAGGAAAAGGAGCTTTCTTTTGAAGGGAATGTCAAGGTCCAATCAAAGGACAATGATTCTTGTGACATCCAGTGTAGTGGGGCAGATATGTGAAAAAATTTAGAGGAATTGTGGCTTTTGTGGTAAAAGCACCAAAATTGGCATATATCATGTTTAATATGTACTAAATTATTTCAGATATAGTGCCAAGTTAAATATTTTCCCTGGCACCCATAAATGGGAAAAATCCAAGATGGCCGCTGCACGAATTGCGAAAATCTATTAAGTCGCATAACTTCGGTAATATATCACTTAAAAACATGAATGAAGTGTCCTTTTCTCTGTTTTCAGACATGAGGAATCCAATACCACCATCATTAATGGTTAATAATTTGTGACAGTTACTATTTTGAAATGATTATGACATATAGGTATTCCAGACAACGATGTAAGTCTTTGTTCATTTTTTATAAACAGACTACGAAAAGAAACATATTTAGCACAAATAAAACACACATATATATGAATACGTTCATGTATATTGAGTGACTATAACCAAAGGTGGGCAGGACCGAGTTCCAAAAGGACCGAACTCCAGGAACTCGGTCTTTTTTAAGGACCGTGAGCGGGAAAGTCGGTCCTTTTCTCAGTGAGGACCGAAATGAGGAGCGACGGTCCATTTTTAAGCAATTCCGGACGGTCCGGTCCGGACGGTCTTTTTTGGTGATTTTAGTGTGTTTAGTGATTATTTGAAGTTCTAAAGAAGATGGATCGTTTCCTCCAGAAGACTCAGAAAGAGACTGAGACTGAAATGAAACTTGTTTCAACACCTGAAGGACTTGTTCATCAAGTTTAACACGCCTATCCCATCCAGTGCCGCCGTGGAGAGGCTCTTCTCTTTGGGGAAGGACGTCCTCAAGCCGAAAAGGTCAGGGCTCAGTGACAGCCATTTTGAAATGCTAGTCTTCTTGAAGAGAAACTCAAGCATTTAACTTAATAACTTTTTTTCATCATTTATGTATTGTATTAATTATAATTTGCGTTAATAAAATTAAAGATTTCCGGTGTCTTTAATTTCATTTTTCATTTTAATCAAATTTTTCACTTATATTATATATAAGGACCGAGGACCGAGTCGTTCCTAGGTCCTATCTTCAGAAAGGACCGTGACCGGGACCGTCGGTCCAGTTTGAGGCAAGGACCGGGACCGTCGGTCCTTTATGAGGCCCGGGTGCCCACCTTTGACTATAACAAAGAACCAAACCAAAGCAAAAGAAACCAAACCACTGTCCATGTATTATTCACTGTCCATGTAGGAGAACTCCCACTAGTGGAAGAAAATAGTGGCACTAGCAGTCTAAGAGCAACTGAATGTCAGACTGTCAAATTCTTAAAAGAAGTCGAAAATTCGTTACATCTAGTGTGTTTGCAGATGACGTTGTTTTGTCTCGTTATTTGGTTGCCTCATAGACTATATTTTCGAATTTTAAAACTTTTCTAAACAGAAGCTTGCCCACTCTTTTGCTTTTCGCGATATTCCAAGTGGGCCGATTTTTCTACCGCTCAGTGTATATATATATATAGAATTTTCTTTTTCTCTCTTTTAAAATGGTTGGCGCTAAACTTCATAGCATGACATCAGACACACACACACACACACACACACATACACACACACATACACACACACACACACATATATATATATACACACACACACACACATATATATATATACAGAGGGTGATCAAATTATTAGAGCCACCCTTTGAAAAACACATTTTCATTATAATATGGTGGTTTTAGTTTAAATAATAACCTTTTAAGTATGCAGACAGTATTCCAAATTGTTAACACATGTAGTGTTCTCTACCTGAATAACAGAAACTGGGGATAGGGGTTAATTTGAGGAGTAGGGGGAGGAGAGTATGTAAAAAGTGGGTTCAGTAGTGTTTCAGCTGTGAACGTGGAAGGTTGTGTCAAGTAGTCAGGTGCGTTAAGTGAATGTTAAGTTAATGATAAGTTATTATATTTAAACCATTGTACGTGGAATATGCACTCATACACCCATATGATATTGTTTCTCAGCAACATAGTGTGATTCTTTTTATTAAATTAGTGTTTCTTTACAGGAATAACTTTTATGTACTGTAGGCTACCCAACATGGGTAAGAAATGTGATCTATCGCCAAAGAAGAAAGGTAGAATGCACTCGCTGCTGACTGCAACTGATTATTCTCACAGAAAAATAGCCCGAGAACTGAATGTGTCACGTGCGAGTGTTGACAGGATTGCATCAAAAATTAAAGTTGAAGGGGATAATTCAGAGCTGACTCCAAAAAGAAAGGGTAAATGTGGTCGGAAAAGGATAACTACACCTAGAGCCGACAGATGCATTGAAAAGAAACTAGTAAATAATAGGAGAAGCACTACTAACAAACTTAAATTGGAGCTGGAGAAGGAAAACATCAACATTTCGACAATGACCTTAAGAAGGCGTGCCAGGGAATTTGGATTGAGTAGTTGCCGGCCAAGGAAAACGCCAAAATTGACTCCAACAATGATCAAAAAACGCTTAAAGTGGGCTAAATACTACTCAAAGTTCACTGTAGATGACTGGAAATCGGTAAGTCACAATATTTTAGTGATATTGTATGCTTATTTTGAGTAAAATGTATTATTTTTATATTTGTATGACAAGGCACATTTCATTTTGGTTGCAATCATTTCTTTCTCTTTTCATTTGCAGGTGTGTTTCAGTGACGAATCCACATTCCAAGTCATGTCTGATAAATCACAGTACGTTAGGCGACGTGTTGGTGAGGAATATCATCCAGACTATGTCGTAACTACGGTTAAGCATCCAACATGATGTCATGATATGGGCAGTGATAAGCGGTAAAGGTACTGGACGAATTTACATTGTTGAGGGTACTATGAGGCAGGACCAATACCGAAAGGTTTCGGAAACAAGAGTTATTCCACAGATCGCCGACTAGTTTCCAAATGGTAAGCCATTCCATTTTATGCAAGATTCGGCCCCATGCCACACTGCAAAGTCAGTTAAAAGTTTTCTGGCTGCAAAGAATATTCCTCTCGTGGATTAGCCAGGAAATTCTCCGGATATGAACCCTATCGAAAACCTACGGGAAATAGTAAAGCGTAGACTGAAAGGCGAGGAAATAACAACTCGAATACAGTTAATAGAACGAATAATTGCCGTTTGGAACCGTGATCCTGAGATACAGGCCAGCTGCAAAGCCTGTATAGAGAGTATGCCTAGACGGGTTGCTGATTTAATTAAGACCAAAGGAGGACCCACTAAGTACTAAATGTGCTTAATATGACTGTAGAGTGTATATAAATATATTCTGAAATAAAATAAGTGTTTAAATTAGCCAAATTTACTATTATTAGCATTAGAAATAAACTTATAAAAGAAAAATTACACTAGGGAACAACATTTTTGTTTCTTGAAAACTATTTGGTGTTTCTTATAGAACTTTTGATGCTAATTCCAAATATGGCTTCAGAATTTTTCTATCACCCATAGTTTTCGAGAAAAATAATATTTCCATTTACTCAGAGTTTTCCCAAAATATTAGTTAAAATTAAGTGTACTAATTTAATTTTACTTTCTTTTTTTTCCAGGTTAACTATATTTAATAGTATTTTTTGCATTAAAAAAATATAGCTATTTAAACAAACAGATTTTTAATAGAAAGAAAACAAAATTTCAAGTTTTGCTCAAATTTTAAAATTTTTCATAGTAGAAAAAATTGGTTTTTCATTCCAAAAAGTTTTCCGTGATTTCAATAATTTTCCGCCAGCATGAATCGAAACTGCATTAATTCCAGAGATACATTTTGCTACGTATGTGGAGAACTGACCATAATGGCACAGAGGAAGACGATGACCCCACTCGTCAAGAAGGCTTACGAACTTTATTTTGGATGTAAGGTAGGCGACCAAGACAAATCCTGGGCACCTCATATCTCATGCATTTCCTGTGCCGTCACTCTTAGGGGTTGGATTGAAGGTACCCGCAAATCTATGCCATTTGCCATACCAATGATTTGGAGAGAGCCCAAGGATCACCTAACGGATTGCTATTTTTGTATGACTAACTTTTCAGGATTCTCTGCCAAAAATAACATAAAATTCAATACCCAAATCTTGCATCTGCCATGAGACCAGTACTACATGACGATGATAACCCAATTCCAACTCCCCCAAAGTCATGGACACTGGATGAAGAGTCTGAAGTTGAACCAATGGAAATTGATGACACTAAAGATACAGACTCTCAGCAACCTGAATCAAATAAACCACGTATGATAACGCAGGTTATGCTGAATGATCTCGTGAGAGATTTGGACCTTCCGAAAAAGAAAGCGGAATTATTGGGCTCCAGGTTACGTGAATGGAATTTGCTGGCAAAAGATACAAGCATATCGGCGTTCCGCACTCGCCAAAAAGATCTGATGCAGTATTTCTCCTCGTCAGGTGGTTTATGCTACTGTAATAATGTAAATGGACTGCTGTTAGCTCTCGGTCATAAGCACAAATCTGAAGATTGGCGTTTATTTATTGACTCTTCGAAGCTAAGCCTCAAGGTTGTACTACTTCACAATGGAAATAAATACCCTTCCATTCCTGTAGGGCACGCTGTCCACATGAAGGAATCTTACGAAAATATGAAACTCATCCTTCAGCAGATTAATTATGACCAGTTTCGTTGGTATATATGTGGGGATTTAAAAGTCGTCGCGCTTCTTCTGGGAATGCAGCTCGGTTATACGAAGTTCTGCTGCTTCCTTTGTGAATGGGACAGCAGAGCCAGAGATTCGCATTATTTTGTAAAGGATTGGCCACTTCGTCAAAAATGTATCCCAGGACTGAAGAATGTGTCTCATGAACCCTTAGTTGACCCCAAGAAAATATACTTACCGCCACTTCACATCAAACTTGGCATCATGAAAAATTTTGTCAAAGCAATGAACAAGGAAGATGAGGCATTCAAATATTTGAAGAAAAAGTTTTCACGACTTAGCGATGCAAAGATAAAAGAAGGGATCTTTGTTGGTCCCCAAATCAGGGAGCTCATGAAAGATCAAAAGTTTGATGATGCCTTGAGAGGAAAAGAAAAAGTGGCATGGGAGGCCATGAAGAATGTTGTCACAAATTTTCTAGGGAACATCAAAGCCTCTAACTATGAAAAAATAGTGCAAGACATGATTGAAGCATATAGGTTATTGGGATGTAATATGTCACTAAAAATCCATTTCTTGCACTCCCATTTAGATTTCTTCCCTGAAAACCTCGGCGACGTAAGCGATGAGCATGGAGAAAGGTTCCACCAAGATATAGCTACTATGGAGAAACGCTACCAAGGGAGGTGGGATCCGGCAATGTTAGCTGATTACTGCTGGACATTGATGCGAGAAGCTCCTAATGAAAACTACAAGAGAAAATCAGTGACAAAGAAGTTTTAAGAAGAATATTTTAAATGCCAATCTACCACTAATATAATTTTCATGAAGTATTTTTACTAACTTCTATACACTTTTTGAATAAATATTAAAATACAAATTTCTCAGTAACCTTGGGTGATAGAGAAATTCTACGGCCATATTCGGAATCAGCGGAAAAAATCCTTAAGACCGACCTGTTCACGTCCAAGAAACAAAAAAAAAGTTAAAATTTGTTCCCCAGTGTTATTTTTATGTAGTGGCTCTAATAATTTGATCACCCTCTGTGTATATATATACATTTTTTTTTTTTTTTTTTTTTTTTTTTTTCAAGTTGAGGTTAGACACCCGCTCGCACTTTTTGCCACTCCCCCTTGTCATCCCCCAGCCTTCTATGATGGATTAAATTTTTTTTTTTCCTGTTTTCCTCTTTCCCCCTCACACCTTCCCCTTTGCTCCATCTTTCCCTTCACTTGGCACTTGCACTGGCACCCTGGCACTTTCTTGCCATCATATTATTGCAGATGTCGAATATAAAGTCATTTGAAGCAGTCCCAAATTCAGAACTTTTCATGATGAGAAACAGTCATATTCCTGAAATAATAATAATAATAATAATAATATAATAATAATAATAATAATAATAATAAAAAGGAATAAAGTGTGAACATATTTCAGAATTTTATATAGAATTTTCTTTTAAATACATGATCATATTTCAAAACGCGAACCAAACTTGATACTTTACCCTATTCTACATACAAGAGATACCCTAAATATGCAGCTGTTTACAATCCCAAGGCCTTGATGTATTCTCCTTGCTAAAAAATTATCCTTATTCATCGCGTATCTTTCCCACGTAACTCCTCCATGGATAAACAACTTTAATAATAACTTTAGTTTTTATCGAAAAAAAGGTTTGGTTGATTTGATTTTGTTTTATAGTAGAAATACCAAATGGTCCACTGTCACGCGTCCCTAGTCAGTATTTCCGGTCAAAAGCTTCTTTTAATACTTCTCTCCCGCGAGAGAAGTATTTAAGTCACTATTGTTTTCTAGATCTCATTTTGTCTGATGCCCAGCGAGGATTTCGATGACTCAGGCGTCTAACGGAACAGACGAGCGAGAAACATGAGATTACAACAAAAAATTCGATGAATAATGTGAGAATTAATTAAATGTAGAAGGAAAAAGTTTAAATAACAAATGCAAGACAACTGTTTTCATCCGAACTTCGAAGTGGGTTTGAAATTAATCTGAAAACTCTCTCCTCGTATGAGTGAGAAATTCAAACTTCACTTACCTTCAAATTATTGTTGTTAATTAATTCAGGGGAAAGAGAGAGAGAGAGAGAGAGAGAGGCTCAAGAAATATCACTTTTAACTTACATATACGCTATAAGGAGTAAGATAAATAAGTAAAGACATACAATCAATATCTTTTATAGCCTTTCCACGTGCTTCACGTTATGGCATCGATGCTGGGGTCCACATTTTGCGGAAGTTCAATGAATATTCCTTTTAGATTTGATGTACTGTAGATATAGGAGGAGACCTTGATTTCCGCAAGTGTCCATCATGATGCTCCCAGACGAGCAGGAATTCCGATCTGGGATAAAATTCCTATCCCGGCTTCTCAGATAGCAAAGAAGAACTTCAAAGATTTTTATCCGTTTGAATGAAGTGTGACAGGCTGCACAGTCTTCTTGCAAAATATAAGTGTGAAAATGGAATTTTCCTTCATGGAACAATGGAAGAAGATGGTTCTCAAGGATGAATCCGGATTTCCTGGAATTTAGATGTCCCTCAACGAATATCAAGTCCATCTTTCCGTCGTATGATCCAATATTTTTTATGCGCTCATTTTATTCCTGCGGGACAACACAGTGTGTGTGTATATATATATGTATATATGTGTATATATATATATAGGTAAGTAGATGGGTTGATAGATAGATAACAATATATATATATATATATATATATATATATATATATATATATATATATATATATATATATATAT
The DNA here is from genome assembly GCA_023014485.1 of Bathynomus jamesi. NCBI lineage: Eukaryota > Metazoa > Arthropoda > Malacostraca > Isopoda > Cirolanidae > Bathynomus > Bathynomus jamesi. The sequence continues at coordinate 551,843 of JAJOZX010000687.1, forward strand.
ATATATAGATAATGAAAGAGATATGTAGATAATAATAAAGAGGAATTTAAACGAATTCATATTTATGGACTTCTCTCAATTTCCATCTCGGTTTACTGAGAGCTAAAGCATTATTTGAAAGAGGTCTCTGCAGGATGTTGCTATAGTAAATAAACCCTTCGAACTAAGAGCAGCGAAGTATCGATTCACTTCACAGTTAGTTTTAATCTTTTCCTTTTCTTATTTTTATTGTTTTTAACATCACCGGATAAGATGCGTTAACAAATGAAAACGTTTTTTACACATTTATTAACTTCAAGTCAATATTTCAAGAAGAATACATGTTAACTTCTATGGTGTCGTTACTATTTCTTTAAAAACACTGAAAATCATTCAAAGTTTTTAAATCTGTAAAAATAAATAAATTTAATAAATAATAAAGAATTTTATTCTTATTTCCTTCCATTGATGAGAACTTGCCTCAATTCTAATATTTATCAGTACTAAAATTAGTAAAGAAATTATTATTGCAACACCATTTTATCTCATATTCATCATCAGTGTTTCATTCATTTTGGAGAACTGACAGTGTAATCCGAAGTACGCTTCAGGTGAACTAACTTAAAATTGATTATATAGGGTGGCCCATAAGTCCCAATCGGTTATAATTAAAGCGAAAATACAAAAAAAATCAAACAAAGTTAAAGGTTTATAATAAATTGTAACATATATTCTGCTCGATTTTCTAGTTCATTCAGAACAAAAATTAAGTGACTTATAAGGACAAATTTGCTCGAATTTTTAGTTTATTTGCAACAAAAATTAAATGACATATTGACAAATTAATCATCAATATAATTCCCTTCTTTTTCTATAACCTCCTCCCCCCTGTGGAAAAGTTTTTTATGCCACGTTTGAAGAAATCACTTGGTTTCGAGTTAAAAAAAGCGATCACTTCGTTTTCGATAGCTTCCCTGATTGCAACTTTTGTCCATCTAGGTTGTGTTGCAGACTTCTGAATAAATGGTAGTCTGGAGGTGTGATGTCCGGAGAATAAGGTGGATGAGGCACTTTTTCCCAACTAAATGCCTCCAATTGGGCGGTGGTGATTCGAGCAGTGTGAGGGCGCGCGTTATCCTGGTGGATAATTAATTTTGGAGAACTGACAGTGTAATCCGAAGTACGCTTCAGGTGAACTAACTTAAAATTGATTATATAGGGTGGCCCATAAGTCCCAATCGGTTATAATTAAAGCGAAAATACAAAAAAAATCAAACAAAGTTAAAGGTTTATAATAAATTGTAACATATATTCTGCTCGATTTTTTAGTTCATTCAGAACAAAAATTAAATGACTTATAAGGACAAATTTGCTCGAATTTTTAGTTTATTCACACAAAAATTAAATGACATAATGACAAATTAATCATCAATATAATTCCCTTCTTTTTCTATAACCTCCTCCCACCTGTAGAAAAGTTTTTTATGCCACGTTCGAAGAAATCCCTTGGTTTCGAGTTAAAAAAAGCGATCACTTCGTTTTCGATAGCTTCCCTGGATTGCAACTTTTGTCCATCTAGGTGGTGTTGCAGACTTCTGAATAAATGGTAGTCTGAAGGTGCGATGTCCGGAGAATAAGGTGGATGAGGCATTTTTTCCCAACCAAATGCCTCCAATTGGGCAGTGGTGATTCGAGCAGTGTGAGGGCGCGCGTTATCCTGGTGGAATAGAACACCTCTGCGATTAATTAATGCAGGACGTTTTTCTTGTAATGCCATCTTCAATCGTTGGAGTTGTTGGCAGTAGACTTCAGCTGTGATTGTTTGGTTATCTGGCAGAAGCTCAAAATGAATAATTCCTTGCATATCCCACCAAACGCATAGCAAAATTTTCTTTGGATGGGGTCCATTCCTTGGCTGAGGTTCAGGCTTTGTTTCACGGCTAAGCCACTGATGTCGACGCTTAATATTGTTATAGAGGACCCATTTTTCATCCCCAGTGACGATCCGATTCAAAAACGGTGCCTGCAGTTGCCGAGAATGCAGTGATGTGCAAATATCGATTCGATGTTGAAGATTCGCTTGTGACAAATCATGCGGAACCCATTTTCCAACCTTCACTACTTTTCCTAACAGCTTCAAATGACGATGAATGGTCATATGGCTAACGCCGAGTTGCAGGCCAAGTTCTCTTACAGTTACCGTTGGGTTTTCCTCCACTGTTGCTTTCAGCAACTCTTCATCTAACTCATTTGGTCGTCCTGTTCGTTGATAATCTTTCAGACTGAAGTCTCCATTTCTGAACTTCTCAAACCATCTCCTACACATCCATTCGCTCACAACATCATTTCCATAAACTCTTTGAATGTTTTTGCGGATTCACTAGCGTTAGATCCTTTATGGAACTCATACAGCATCACATGTCGAATATGCTCTTTCGTGGGCTCCATGTTTTTTCAATTACTGTAATATCGTAGGGGTGGCGTTGTAACTGTATGAAAAACACCAGAGAAAATATTCATTAGCCTAATCCTACACTAGCCTAAGCCTACACTAGCCTAAGTCTTCTGTATCATTCTGTATCGTGATAAAACCTGTGCGAACCTGTCGCCGCGTGTATTTTGCAACATTTCTAAAACTATTTCACATTATCTTGAGGTTATTCTATTACACTGGGCAACACGTATTTTATTGAATGATATCTGACACTTGATTCTAGGTAATTTGGGTGCGCTGAATACGAATTTCAACTCGGTTTGGCTCTATCAGGTCCTGATTCTTGTCGACAGCCTATGTGCCATTTTCCAGATTTTTCAAATTAGGACTAAAAAATTAAGTCATGTGTTAAATTTTTTTTTCAAGTTTCATGAATACAAGCAGTTCAAACTACAGTAAAATTACATTATAACGATAGAAATGACTTAAAATAAAAAAACAAACAGATATGAAGCTTTCACTGTGGCAAAAATTTTCTTTTGTAAGACTTTCTAGCGTATTTGCTTGTTGATGGCAGGTCTCTTTTCAAGCACCAGCAGTAATCAGCCATCATGTGGGAATCCCAGCGGCCTTGGTACCGTTCCTCCATAATTTTGATATCTTGGTGGAATCTCTCCCCTTGTTCGTCACTTACATCACCTAAATTACTTGGAAATTGGTCAAGATGGCTATTCAAAAAATGCATTTTTATGCTCATATTGCAACCTAACTCTTTGTAGTCCCTTAAAAGTTTTTTTACGATTTCTTCGTAGTTATCTGCCCTATAATTGCCTAAAAAGTTTTCTATCAAGTCCACGAATGAGAACCAGCCATTTTTTTCGCGTTCATTCATGACATTAGGAAAATTGCTGTCTTTAATCATTGTTCTTATTTGTGGACCGTCGAAAATTCCCGCCTTGATTTTTTCATAACTTAAACTTGGAAATTTTGAAGTTATGTATTTGAAACACTCGCCGTTCGTATCTAAAGCTTTTACATATTGTTTAATGAGGCCTAGTTTTATATGCAGAGGAGGAAATATGATTTTATCTCTGCTCACTAAAGGTGGATTAATTACGTTTTTTTCTCCGACAGTAAGTGATGTTCGTGCTGGCCAGATTTGTTTGAAATAATGTTCTTCCTTGGCTCTGCTGTCCCATAAGCAAAGGAAGCAGGGATATTTAGTATACCCTCCTTGTTGTCCTAGCAGAAAATTAACCATTTTTAAGTCAACACATATGATCCACTCGTGCTCCCTATATTTGATAAGATTTAAAACCTTTTCTATATGTTCATACTTTTCTTTTAATTTTGTTGAGTGCCCAATCGGTATCGAGCCGTATAGATTGCCATTATGCAACAACACACACTTAAGACTTCTTTTCGAACTGTCTAAAAACAAGCGCCAATCATTTGCATCGTAAGACTCAACCCCCATCTTCTTTAACAAACCAACTATGTCGCAGCAATATACTAAACTATCCTCTGTTCTAAAATATTTAACAAGTTCTTCTTCTCTTTTTCTGTAAAATGAAATGTATGTGTTTGAAGTAAGCAAGTTTTTCTCTTTAAGTCTTGAAGCTAAAATTTCCGCAGCCTTTTTTGGCAAATTTAGATCCCTTACAAGATCATTCAACTCGGCCTGGTTAAACTTTTGCGGATCGTTTTGACTTTCAAATACGCTGGGGTCAAAATCGGTGTCTGACTCCTCAAAGTGCATAACAATATTTTCAGGAACATCTTCAACTAATTCTTGAGTTGGCAGACCCTTAAATTTTGGAATGGGGATCTCATTTGAATGTAGCACAGGTCGTATCGCGGTGTCGAAATTTGGGTACTCGATACAATGTTTATTTTTCTTAGTGAAGCCCGAAGTCTTGACAAAGCAAAGGTAGCAATCGGTCTCGTGGTTAGTAGGCTCTCGCCACACCTGATATGGAAAAAAAATTGTAAAGCGTTAACAAAAGCGACGAGAGACTTGTTTTTATGAATTTTATCAAAAGTTATCACCCAAACATTTAACATTTCTATGTGTTTCAACCTTATGCAATATTTGAGATTCTTATAAACATTTTCTGTAAATTTTTGTTTATGTACCTAAGTTACAATTACATTTAGGTAAGTTACAGTATACTAGTGATTAAATTACGTAGTTTTATGAAATCATAAACTTACCATCGGAACTCCAAAAGGTATTTTTGAATCCGAACCCTTCGTCCAATGTCGCAGTCTTTCAATGCATATAGTGCAGGCTTTATGTGGAGCCCACGATTTATCTTGGTCCCCCAGTTTTATGCCAAAATAAGCTAAGTAAGCTCTTTTTACGAAGTCAGTTATATTTGCTCGTTGATGTGGAAGTGTAAAATTTCCACATATATAACAGAAGGAATCAGGGTTGTTTTTGCATTTGAACTTTCTAGTGCTTGATGACATATTGCTTGATTGTTCTGCCAATTTGTAAAGGTATTTAAAGCCCTTAATTCATATAAATTTAAGAAAATCTGAAATATAAACACAAAAATTAGTTTAAATAGGTACTTATTATGAAATAGGTACTTACAATCTATGAAATTAAACTAGAAACACGGATGAGTAGGTACAATATAAATTACGTCTAATTAAATCAACTATATTAAATCACGATGACAAAATTACTCACTAAATCATATGCCAATTCAAAATTATGTTAATGCCCAAACTTAATTAACTAACTCAACTGACTGACTGACTGACTGACTGATTGAATTGACTGATTAACTCTGGAAACGAGTCGCTTTTATATATTTTAGTTGTCCCTCTAGAATACTCTACAGAGAACAGGAACGCTCGAGAAAATTTTAGAATTCTATGATATTTTTAGCTTAATTTACTAATATTAAAATGGGTTAAAAATGACAAAATTAAAAATATTTTTAGGGTGTTACATATAAAAATATACATAATACAACAATACCATAACAATAGGTACAAATACCTAGATAAAAACCTAGTTGCATAATGTGTAACTGCAAAAAGACAGCGAGTATTGAGAAAAAAACCTTTTTATGAATACGACGAAAGAGGAGGGGTGTTGAGCAAAATCAGGACCTGATAGGGCAAAACCGAGTAAAAATTCGTGCTCAGCGCACCCAAATTACCTAGAAGTAACTGTCAAATCTAATTCAATAGACAAAAATTTGAAATTTGTTCCCGTGTTATCTATCGTCCGTTTTCTAATCGAGCAGAATTTATGTTACAACCTGATATTTACCGATTATTTAAACGAACCAAAAATGTTTTTTTTTTAGATTTTGTTTTTAATTTTGTTTTTTTTAAAACCGCTAGATGGATTTTCGCTTTAATTATAACCGATTGAGACTTATAGGCCACCCTGTAAGTCATCTTCAGTAATTCCCAAGTTGGTCCCAAAAATGAAGTCATGCCATGTTTTTCCCTTTGAACTAATTTCGATTCAGCCGCTATAACATTTTACTCTACCTATATTAAGGAATAAATAAGTTTATATAACTTACAACGCAATACGATCATTTCATTTATGAATATTAAATTCTCTAACATTTTTTCCGTAATATATAATTACTGAAAGTCTACAGGGTGTTCAGAAAGTTTAGCATCATGGACATAGTTTACTGGTTACAATTCATTCATTTGTTTGTTTATTTATGAGGGTTACGTTGTGACCATGTTGCAACACCACTTCCCGTCGATCAGGGGAGTTAAACGACACTGGATCTGGATGGTATAGTTGGATGGGTAACCGTCCTCTGAGTCCAGATGATGCAGCGACCAGTGGCTGGGATCCTATTTAAAGCTGTAGGTTCCCTCCGTCGCATGACCTTCGCTGTCAAGGAGGAGGTTAAACAACAAAAAATCTGGAGTTTATGGACACGCTGTAGTTTAAGCCTCAAAATAACGCCATACTGTATGGCAAGTCAATCCTTTCTGTATCATACCATAATGTTCGAATAAACATTTTGCGAGAGATAATGGTGGTTTTTGCGTCAGTTTAACTGTAGAGTTGTATAGGGTGGCCACAGAGTCCCTTTGCATGAAAAACAATAGCAACATAGAAATATGCTGTAATGCAGGGGTGTAAAGGTAACGAAGTAATTTTACTTAAGTACCATACTTAAGTAACTTTTTCTAGTATCTACTTTTTAAAAAGTATTTATATTTTCAAGTACTTTTACTCTACCTTAAGTAATTTTGGGAAGAATTAATTGTACTTTTACTCAGGTACAATTCATTTTATCCATTTCGTTACTATTCTTAAAACTCAAATTTGTGCAGCCGCCAGCCAGTCAAAACGCAAGTTGTGCGCGGTATTTTAATCAGCCAATCACGTGCATCAGCAGGCTGGCGCCTTGCCAAGTTACAAGCGTCACTCTTTTCCCCCGTTAGTTTCAAGGTTATATTTGTGTTGTGCGTGCAGACTGCAGAATCCTCCAGGATGTCCGACATTTCCATCGAAGATAATGGCCATCCTTGGCCATATCTCTCCAAACTGTTTAAAATGGAAGGTTTTAACAAGAACTCTGTGTCGCTACAATGTCTGCTGTGTCTCCCGAAATCGGTGAATGTGACGGCATACATAAACTCCCCATCAAACTTAAAGAAGCATGTTGAGGTAGGTGTTTCTTCATTGCTTACGTGGGATACATAATTAATAGAAAAATATGCTGTAATCTTAATGTGATGTAAAATGAAGTGGCTCCGTAGCAACAATAGGCTAATAATATTAGCCTATTTCTAATTAGCCTATTACCGTATTTTCCGTCATATAAGACACACTGGCATATAAGACGCACCCGATAACTTGGCAGACATGATTTAGAAAAAATTGACTTTTTTACGCAGCAGCTGCCTCGTCAGTGCTAAGCCAGGCCTACCCTAATTTAACATTACCATAAATTATAAGTTCCATATGTTTTTTCTTCTAAGAGGGACAATTACCACTGAGTTTTATATGTCTGTTCATTTTAGTATGGATTTCATGAAGATATAGTGTTAAAAACTAAACAAATTATCATCGAAGTTATACAGGCAATGATGACCTGCTATGTTTAACTACCTACCACAATTTGTATCGAATAAATTATCAGTTGCCGTATGTTTTCTTCTTCTTGCAAGGACAGTTACCATTTCTCTTCATTATAAGAGGGATAACATAAAGATAAAGGGTTAAGGCCTCACAAAATATCATTGAAGTTGCATATTCTCCCAACTCTACGTGGGGGACCAACATTCACACACATATGTATTTTCACATAGGCATGGATTACATCCAGCTGGAGGTGGACATAGGCAGTCGAACAAATGTTAGAGAGCAGTTCTACAGTTCTGCTGACGACGATGAGGACTTCTCAGCTCTGAAGCCACAGCATAGCTTAGGGAAGAGGGACCTTGAGGCTTACCTAGCATGCTCTGTTTATGCCTTTATGGCATGGAGATTTTCAAGTCTTTCCCCAGCCTACTTGATATAGCCATACGTCTGAACACGCCACTCCCTGCCTCTGCTGCCTGCGAGCGTCTGTCCAGTAGGGCGGAGTGAAAAACTCATTTTTCGAATTTTCAAATTGGCTAGTGTGGAAAATGTGTGGAGTAGTGAGGAAATAAGCTGGTATAAATTTAAAATCATAACATTAATATCTTCAGGTGCCACAATGACCTTCAATATTGAAAAAAATTGAAAAAAGCAGATTTTAACCAATAATTACAGAAGAGTCCACGATGCACAATAGACAAGAATTTATTCACACTTGTATAAAAATAGCTCAGTCAACCTTTAAAAAAAGTTTCTATTCTCTAAAAACAGTTTTCTATAGTCAGCTCACTCAGCTGTCCCGTGAGTACCTCGGTTCAGTGTAGCTGTCGCTCTCGTAGCAGGTGGGTGTTCTGTTGTTGGCGTTACTCAGATAGTCTAAACTATATTTCTTATATATTTTGCATTTCTGTATTGTGTTGCCCTAAGTTTGCCATGTACTATTAACTGAAATTAACATATAATTGATATTAGCTCTTTCTTTTTCAGATTTGTATACTTTCAAAATGTCTCGAGTTTGTGCAAAATCAACCAGGGCCTCAACTGAGTGCCCCATGTTTGGTATGGGGGAAGATTTGTGGCACAGGAATCTTCCTACATACGAAGGAGTTTTTAAATATTACTTGTTTGTAAGAAACGATTTGAAACAGAATACTAATAAAGATCCTTCAATATCTCAAATATTAGAACAAGTTGTTGATAAATTGAAAACAATTTGGGAAAGTGCTTCCGTCCCAATTCTGTCAGACAGGCGAATTGAAACAATGTTCAGAAGCTACCACGAAAAGTATCGTGTCATTATGAAGCCATACCAAAGCAGAAAAAATTCTGAAGCTTACAAAGCAAAGATTGATATGTTCAAAAAAGAAGCACACACGAAACTTTTTGACATTGCAGCGTGCAAGTGCAAAGTACTAACACAATGTTCTTGTCCCAAAGAAAAAACGGTTCCAAAGGAAGAAGTGACGTTCCTCTTAGATCAAAGGAGTGAAAGAAAACTGTTTATTGATAGAGTAGATATTACACTCTCAAAGAAAAAAGCATCTACGTTGCTAAGAAAGCAAAAAGAAGCTGTGAGGCTCACCAAAGAATCTTCACAGGAGAAATTGCAGGATACAAATGTTGAATTATCATCATCGACATCAAACAGTGAAAGTGAATCTGGCGAAATATCAGACGATACATTTCCAGAGCCAGTTAGCTCGAAGAGAAAGCTCGAACAACCTGAAGAACAATTATTCAAGAAAAGGAAAACTACAAATCTACCTTCAGTGGCTACTGCTTGTGACAGGACTGCAGTTTCAGATCGAGCTGCAGCATTCATTGTTAGTGCAGTATTGCAAGATATTGGGGAAGTTTCTATTGACAATACATCTGAAGTAGTGGATAGGAGTAAAATCAGAAGAGAAAGACAAAAGAAGAGATCAGAAATTATGAAAGATCAAAATCAGGTCCCAATCAGAGGAATCTATTTTGATGGTCGAAAAGATTCTACACTCTTCCAAGAAAAAAAAGTCCAAAGTATATCAGAAGAAGGTAACAGAAGAACATATTACTTTAGTGAGAGAACCTGGTTCAGATTATTTGGGCCATTATTCTGTGAATTCTGGATCAGCTGAAGAAATATGTAAAGGAATGTTTGAGTATATTGGAAATAATGACATGAACCTGGAAAACCTTGTTGCCATTGGATGCGATGGTGCAGCAGTCAACACTGGAGAAAAGGGAGGCGTTATAAGGCTTATAGAATTGAAGCTGAAGAAGCCAGTTCAACATTTAGTGTGCCAGCTCCATGCCAATGAATTGCCATTACGCCATTTAGTTGCAAAGCTGGATGGAAAAACATCTGGCCCCCGCGGATTCACCGGTCCTATTGGCAGGGAATTAGAGAACTGTGAGAGTCTTCCTATTGTCGAGTTTGAAAGGATTGATGCTGAGGAACCAACTGTAGACTGTGAAGATCTTAGCACCAACCAAAAATATCTAATTGATATTCATCAGGCCATAACAAAGGGATATTGCTCTCCAGATCTTGCTCATCGTAGTCCAGGCAAAATGGCACATTCACGATGGCTGACTACAGCAAATCGTTTGCTTCGTCTATACGTTTCAACTGTAAGTCCATCTGAGAACCTCATGAACATTGCTTCTTTTATAATGAAGGTCTACATCCCAATGTGGTTTTCTATTAAGCAAAGTACGTCTTTTGTCAATGGCTCAAAACATGTTTTCAAAACTATTGAACTAACAAGAACACTGAATGACGAAGTAAAGGATATTGTAAACCCTGTCATACAAAGAAATGCATTTTTTGCAAATCCAGAAAATATTCTAGCATCAATGATTCATGATGACCGCAGCGCCATAAGAGAATTAGCGTGGAGGCGAATAAAGAAAGCAAGGCAAACAAACAAGGAAAAAGTTGTGAGGCGTTTCACAGTACCTGTTATTCAATTTGAAGCTACTGATTATACTGATTTAATTAATTGGCAAAAATGCATTGTCACTGAACCACCTGTGACAAGACACCTGACAGAAAATGAGATTGAAGAATTCATAGAAAACAAGAGTACCCCTCCATTCGAGAAATTCCCTTGTCATACACAAGTAGTAGAAAGAATGGTAAAATTAGTGACTGAAGCATCATCAAAAGTATTTGGATTGAACGCGCGAGATGGCTTCATAAGATCAACACTTCAGTCACGTAAAAAAATGCCATCATTCGAAAGTAAAGCTGAATATAAAGTTTAAATAAAACGTTAATAGAAAAAAACATGCGCAAGGATGGGTGGTTGGGAGGGCATGGGTGGAGCTCGACACGCAGCCACCTCCTCGTGGTGAGTTCTGGATTATTTAGATCATTAATCAAAAGAACATTGATCTAAATAAACTAAGAGCTGCGTAATTCAGTAACTATTTTGGTAATTGGAACACTTAATATATAATAATAACAAGTAAGTTTCATTTATTGTACTAATGCAGAATATAAGAAAATCATTATATTTCACTTTTTTCGACGGCTTTGTGGCACCTGAAGATATAATTTTGCAGGACTAATATTTATGCACAGTCATTATCTATAGCACCCACATATTTTCCGCACTAGCCATATTTGAATTTCGAAAAAAAGTTTAAAAACCTCATTTTCGATCCGCCCTACTGTCCAGTTGTGCTGGGATTATTTTCACCCCTCTTCGTGCAAGGCTTGACTATGGCAATTTCGAAAATCAGTTGCTTCTAAAATTGAATAAGAAATTTTGTGCATGATATAGTTGGTTTTAATGGTTGTATGCATATACTTGTTTTTTTAATTCCTTATATAATTTATTCTGAAACAATAAGATTTATGCAATATTCATTACTGGCATGACAGTTGTAACAAGTTCATGCATAGTTGCTTGCATGAGTTGGCTTAAACCCTAACTGTAGTTCTGGATACCACAGTAATCAATTATATACAACAAATGTGTTGTAGATACCTAAAAGAAAGACAAATCTTACATCACTGGTAATTTACGTAGTTTGGCAAATCTTTTACGTACAGCGTTTTGTTTAAAGACCTCATGGCCCACAACATAAATGTACTGGTATGGTTTGCGAGAACTGTAGGCGAGTACTTTTTATTTTCGTTACTTGAGTACTTTATTCAGTAGATACTTTTTTACTCTAACTTAAGTAAATTTCAGGATGGATACTTTTACTTGTACTAGAGTAACTTTTTGATAAAGTACTTGTACTTGAACTTGAATAATATATTTTAGTACTTTTTACACTCCTGCTGTAATGTCACTGCAAAATGACTTTGTGGCCACTCTGTACAGTAAGTATTAAGGGCAGAAATTTTACCAAAAACCGCAACAGTAAAGCAAAATATTTCCAACAAAAAACAGTCTTAAACATTTCACTAATTGGGTTTTTTTCCACTGTTTAAAATCTGTTATTAATGAATTATGAATCACTCAAAAATTACTTTTATTTGATTACTGTAATAATTAATAATAATTAACTATCATTTATAGACATGGTTTTAATGATCAGTGAGGAGGTTCAGAAACTTAGGCGGCGCTCAGGCCACCAAATACGGACCATTGCTCTAACTCCTTCCAGTATTACTATTATTATCAGCATCATCGGGATTCGAACCCCCGACTTCAACGTTTTCAGTTTGCTAATAAGGAAACGGTGTTATCCACTGAGCTGCAGACGCTAGCTAGACATGGCTTTAGTTTGCAATTATAAATATTTAATAATTACATATTTCCGAAAACAAGTATTAAATCTATAAAATTCGACTTTAACCGAATTTCTAGAAGCGACTAAAAATGTCTTACAATGTCGAGCATCAGTTATAAATCGAGTAAAGAATTTATCGAAATCGGTTTCAAATGCTGAAAATGAATGAAACATCGTTGAAATGAATATTCATTTGCTGAATTTCACATTTAAATGTCAAATTCAAAATTAAATTCCTGAATATAGATTTATTTCCTGAAACTTACTCGTAACGCGTTTCCAGAAGCATTCGAAGAGTGATGTCGAATGAGGCTTTTACATAAAAAATTCAAAATAAGCAAAGGATTCGATCAAATATAAAATAAAAACTCATAAATTATGTACTTCTCAACTTCGGTTGAGGATTAATGTGACAATGAGGATTAATGTAGATTTTTCAGAACTTCGTTCGCTCAAAAAGTCAAAAAATTATGAACAAAATTAGTTTGCGTCATTACATTGAGTTGATTAGAAAATAGCCTTACCGTACTTTGTAAATTAAGATTTAAAATAATAACACCATAATTTCTTCCCCAAAGTGCAATTATACACAAATAAGCTTAATTTACCGTCCACAACTGTAACAGTACATACGTGCGTGTACATGATGCGCGTGTAGTGTTTTTTGTTGGTAATTTTTTGGGGTAAGTGGATTTCGCTTTTCAACGCTGATTTATTAGTTCAAGCGCGAAAATAAGATTGCTGACCGAAACTCGGTGAAAAATAATGGTTTATTTTTTAGCTTTACCGCTTCTATCTACAAAAAGAAATATTTATAGAGGCAATAATAATTCTATATAGCGTGTTTGCATTATAATTCTTCTTCAAGCAAAAGAGAAACTAACGCGCAAGTTACTATCTACGTACACTTTATGTCTACGCCGTTAAGAGCGCAGTGAAATTCAGTTTTCAGTGCCCCCCAAACAAATTAAAGAATAAATGACATCAAATCGGCCTTTAAAAAAGAAATATAAAATGTCTTTATTTTAAGCCTATAATAATATGGTACGCTCTACTGTATAAGATAAATGAAATGTCATTCAAAAGCATGTACCGTTCAGTGGCATGTTATAGCGATTAAAAATGTAAGAATGAGATAGTAGAGAGTCTGTATTTCCAAAAGAGATCAGTATAGACACGAGAGAAATAACAAACATCTTGAAAAGTGCAAACTTTGTTCATATAAAGGAGAAGATTGCATAACCACAAACAAGAACTGTCACTGACATCGCATCTCACCAAAATACTTGGAAAAATAGAGAAGAATCTACGAAATTTTGGAACCAATATGAATTCAGATCAGTAGAATAGTGTCTATCACAGTTAATATAATATTTTATAGCAATATTATTGTTATTGAAAACAATGGCAGCTCTATATATATATGTGTGTTTATATATACTGTATATGGGATGAATTTCACACTTAAACACGTGAAATAAATTAATGATGCAAACCCACAAGCCACAAGGAAAAAGAAAAAAATTATTCCAAAATCTTTCGTGTATTCAACAGCACACCTCATCAGGGAATGAAGAGAAAAGGCAAGATGACAAAAATATATGCCTATGTACAGTTGCCCGCATATGTAATGTTCCTCGCCTCACAGGCGACTCGTGGCAACGCCGCAGTGTTAGTCGAGGTACCCCAACTGGGAGAAGGTCGGGTGGAGGGGGACAACTGAGTCCAACAACATATAGCACAGACATATATATCTAAAGGACAATTGAATGTGCAGTCATTGACATACAGGTAATTATAATGTAATGTCTGTGTTCATAAAGATAAACAATTAATGTGATCGTGAACAGCGTTGAACTTCGTGTAGTTTACTAGTCTTATACAGTAATAAGGTTCCATTATGATTACTGTAAATCTATATGAACAGCTACTACAATAGAACTTTTTATATACTAGTGAATGCGAAATGTTCGCCTGCAGGAAATTTTCGCGTTTTTCGCGTCGGCTATAGTTTACTCGAAAATATCCATCAGGCGAAAATTTAACAATTTAAACTAATCTTTGGAAGGTAGTAAGAAAATAAAACTTAGATCATTAAAATACTTTATTTGAAAAGTAAATTCAGTATATTGTAATAAAACATTGTAAAGTAAAAGCAGTAAAAACATTTTAAATTATACTGTATTATTACTGAATAACAAGAATGTCATGAATGCCGCTAATTTCCCAACCCTTCCAAATGGGCTCCCTCATTTTGTGTAGGTTATCCCATGCAGAGACAATCCATTTAGCATGAATAGGTTTCAGTGTGGAGAGCTTCAAATCTGTCTTACCGAGAGATTCATTTACGTTGAGTGCTGCTGAAACTTTATCCGCATACCAACAGGTAAAACTTGCCTTGATATACGACCTCAACCTCGACCAATCACAGTCCAGAATGAATGTCGTCATTCATGACGTCATTTAAATCTGTAAGATTATAACTAGCAATTGTTGACCGCAAAATTATGATGCCGCGAACTTGTCCATGGATATGAAAGAGCGAAAATTTGCTGCCGCGAAATTAACCTGGTTTACAGTATATATACTTATAAACTCATACAATATTATACTAATGTTTGTGAAATGACGTTGATTGGCAAACCGAGGTGTTGACATGGTTACTGGCATGATCTATGCTCATACCATATTTCTACACCGTATGACGAACACCGACTCTGAAAATGAATCCAGCTCAAGATAAAATTGCACAGCGAGGCCGGATAATTGGTATGAGGGAAGCAGGACTCTCTGTAGCTGACAGCCATGGAACTGGGAATTTCGAAGCCTACTGTTGGACGCTGGGTGCAGAGGTGGCAGGAGACTGGGAATCTGCTCGATCGTCCTAAGTGTGAGGCACCAACAACAACGCAGTCGCCATCCGGGAGACACTACATATGGGAGTGTCAGTGGACACCGTAAGGAGACGGTTGCATGAAGCGGGATATCACCACCGTACTCCTCCCAAAAAAGAGAGGATCGAGGAACGACATCGTCAGGCAAGGCTCTCGTTTGCTCGCCAGCATATGAATGATGATCTCGCATACTGGAGCAGAGTTATCTTCTCTGACGAGAAGACGTTTGCTTCTACAACTCACGGCCGTCTTCGGTGTTGGCGACAGGACAACACGAGATATGCCCGCCAAACTATTTACGCAGTGGCATGGAGTGGGCACGTGACGGCGAATGTGTGGGAATGGATGCACCTGCAAGGACTAGGAGAGTTGACTGAGATCCACGGGAGGTTTACGGCAGATCAATATATAGAGATCATGGAGGTGATGCTGCCTTCTGTACGCGCGTATGCCTTGCCCTATCCTAAGCAGATTATCTTTATGCAGGTATGTTGTATTTGTGTGTTATAGAGTATTATACTATTACTAGAGTAAGTTTTATGTATTACACGCACTTGTATGTCCGGTTTCCACATACATTTATTCTGTATAACTGCAGACTTTATTGTTTGTATAACGGCGCATAATTACATTTAGCTGAGAGAAACCCCTAATACATAGGAGGTTAAAACCTATCTCGAATAGTGGATTACTGATGAAGCGTATGGATGATGAGATATAATTCTACTTTTAATATTTAAAATCCATTTGCAGAACAACTCTCCCATCCACACCGCTAAGATTGTTAGAAGGTGGTTCGAGGAGCAGCGAAATCTAGAACTACTGGACTGGTAGTAAGGGGTGTGACCTCAACTCCATTGAGAACGTGTGGGGGACTGTGGTGGACTCGTGGGAGCCAGGGAAGGAGCGGATCAGCCGCCAGCTGCTGGATCATACTGTGGCTAAGTGGGAGATGTTCCGAAGGAACCCACACATCATACATAACCATGTTGCATCTATACCAATAGATGTAATAGACAATAATGGGTGAATGACCAAATACTATCTATGAACCGGGTATAGCTGTGCCATTTATGTTAATCTATGGCAAATTGTGAGCATTTTGTATGATAAACTAATTAGTAAAACATTCTCAACCATTGCATATTTGTTGTAATAAAGAATTGATGTTTTATTATATATATATATATATATATATATATATTATATATATATATATATATATGCGCCCTGTTAAAATCAAATAATATCTCCATATTGATAATGCAACAGGAAATCTGGAAAACATTAATGGATTTATCTGTCCATCGTAATTAAATCATTATCTCTCCACATTGATAACACAAATACAATCTGGAAAACAATAATTATTATAATAGGCATCAGCCACAAACCGGTGGTGATATCCTGCTTCATGCAACCGTCACCTTACGGTTTTTACTGATACGCCCATATGTAGTCTCTCTTGGACGGCGACAGCAAGTAACCAAGTCAACACCACGGTTTGGCCCATCAACGTCATTTCACAAACATTAGTATAATATTGTATGAATTTATAAGTATATAAATATGTTTATGTTAGTATAACTGTGAATTATTCTTATGTGGTTTTGATAATCAGTTACTGTTATTCAGATCGAAACTGTTAACAAGTTCTTTGTGTAACAATCGATAAGCCATTTCCCACTAAATCTGCCCCTCTACCTCGCTCTCTTGCACTGTCTCAATCTTTTTTTCGCTCAATGTCAATACATATATCTATAATCGTGTAGATTCGTAAGTTAGTAAAGGTTTAAAGCTGCACACGGTCTCTACAAACAGCTTTATTAGTATTGTTACATAATGATTTAATTATACGTGAGACTGGTGGGTGGGGAAGGGGAATGAGGGAGTGTGGAGGGTGGTTGTGTAATGTCTATTTTTGGTTCAGATTCACTAATATATAAAGTGGATTGTGGTATCTGTTCATATAGATTTTCAGTAATCATAATGGATCCTTATTACTGTATAAGACTAGTAAACATTGTGTTTATAAAGATAAACGATTAATATGATCGTGAACAGCGTTGAACTCCGACATTACATTATAATTAGGAGCCGTTCAAAAATTACGTAACGCTATTTTTGTTAAAACTTGACACCCCAGATCCCCCAGGAACGTTCTGTAACGCTAGACCAAGCACCCCCTAAGATGTTATGTAACACTTCCCACACCCCACACGTTACGGAACGTTACAGGGGGGGGGTCAGGTTTTAGCAAAAATAGCGTTACATAATTTTTGAACGGCGCCTTACCTGTATGTCGTGTTATATGTTGTTGTTGTTGTTTAGCCGATCAGCCCACGCTGATCGAGCAAGCCGGCGGCACGCAGGTAACCGATCGCCCTCTCCGGAGTGGACCAGAGGTTCAGCGCACTAGTGATGTTGTGTTGTGTTCGTTGTTGTGCTAGAGTGGTACAGTCTGTCATAATGTGTTCAATTGTTTGTGGTGTGTCCTGGCACAGGTGGCAGGTGTCGTCTGTGGAGTTGTCTAGTCTGTGTTTATATATCCGTAAGTTGGGGTGATGTCCACATCGGAATCGTACTAAGTTAACTCGATCCGATCTGCTCAGGCTGATCTCTGACCTATTTATGGGTGGCGGCTTCGCACCTAGGACCGCATTCGGACCGAGTCGTGTCAGTGCTCTGTGGGTTAGGTGTGTGTGTATGTGTTTTCTGTACTGTGTGATGTCTGTGGGGCGTGGTATGGAATATGTTATATGTTGTTGAACTCGGCTGTCCCCCCTCCATCCCACCTTCCCCCAGTTGGGGTACCTTGACTATCGCTGCGGCGTTGCCACATGTCCGGAGTCGCCTGTGAGGCGAGGAACATTACATATGCGGGCAACTGTACATTAAAACAAAAAGGTAAAAGGAGATTGCACCGGGTTAGCAAGCTGTGATAAAAGGCAAAAAGCATTTTAACAAGATATTGTCAATTTTATACATTCCCGAACTGTTATTAAAGTTTTTAAAATGGATGAATGCACAATCTAGAATATTCCTTTCAATTATATCTTTGTGTTTCACGAGAACTTTAGAACTCTCCCATTTAATACTATGATTACATCTGTACATATGGTTAAACAATGCATTAGAATTATTTACTGTTCTACACGCATATTTATGCTGTTTTACCTTGATATCTAAAGTTTTTCCCGTTTGACCTATATAAACTAAGTTACATTGTGTACATCCAATCGAATACACACAGCCAACAGCATTATCCGGGCTATTCTTATTAGGCGAGATTTAACCGTATTATTATACTTAAAGACTACGTTAATGCCAATTGTTTTAAGTGAGGTCGGAAGATATTTAACGTTTACGTGGTGAGGTAGGCTAAAAATATTCTTGTGATCAAATTCATTTGCAATTACACTATTATAATACCTTTTCTTAGCTTTCGTAAGACAGTTATCTAGAAATGGAATAACAATTTAATATCAATAACACAGAATCTAAAAATTCAGGACTGACAACGCTCAATGGACTGAGAAACATAGAAGAGAAAATAGAGGATATTGTCGAGGGGTGATGGTCAGAATAAAAATGAACACAAGAGTTATTATCAGTAGGCTTGCCGAAAACTTCAAATTTGAATTGATTCATGCATCTCCGAATTTTTAGATCCAGAAAAGATAAGCATCCCTCATTTTCTTTTTCAACAATAAATTTAATAGATGGGACTAAATTGTTGAGCCTACCAAGGAATTCGTCAACATCCAAATTGTTATTGTAAATATGATCCTAATTTCAAACTGGTAAGTTTTGATGTATGTTCGTTATTAACAAAAGTCTCTGTTGATTACTTACTTGACTTTTTAAAAGATAAGATCTCTGAGTATTCGTTCCCTGTTCAATACATTCTTATTGAATTAAGCTTTGCATCAAAGATTGTAAATTTCAGTTTGAAGTTAAGTGTTATGCCATGTCGTTTGGATTCGCGATAGGAAATCCCCTCTCACCTGTATTAGCTAATTCATATATGGAATTTTTTGAAAGTGGAATTTTGCCCACTATTGTTAATTTTAACTTTGTCTGGTACCAGCATATAAATGATGTTTTATGCCTATGGCCTGACAACTCTTTTGTTTTAATTTACATAGGCATATATTTTTGTCATCTTGCTTTTTCCCTTCATTCCCTGAAGAGGTCTACTGTTGAATACACGAAAGACCTTGGAATCGTTTTTTTTTTTTTCTTGTGGGTTTGCATTATATATATATATATATATATATATATATATATATATATATATATATATATATATATATATATATAAATAATTTTTTATTTTTTTTTAAATTTGTTAAATGCTTTGGCGAAATCTTTCTTATATGTGCAAAAAAAGACTTTGCCAAGGCATTTGACAAATTTTATCATGGACTAATAACAAAGGCGGAATAGATAAATGGATATAGGCTTATACTCCCTTAGAAGAGTATGCGAGTTGCTACAGTCCAAGAAATATCACCATTAGAATCTGAGGGACGTAGCTCATTACCACAAGGAACCGTACTTTCTCTCTACTGTTATTCCTTATCATGGTAACCAGTCTGGATAATGGACAACTGATAATAGTATAGTAGCATCTTTTGCTGACTACACAAGATCAAAAGACAAACCAAAACCGCAGACGATATAAAGTACAAACAGACACAAATAAAATATACTAATGATCAGAAGATGAAACTGTCAACTCCTAAGGTACGGCAAAAAAATGAGGAACTAAAAATTATGAACTACATTCACCAAATGAACAGGAAATTCAGAGAAACTCTAAAGCAAAAGATTTATGAGTTATAATGACCGACGATGCGAAATTTAAGCCATGAAACAAGATAGTAATAAATAGGCAAAAAGAATAACTGGACAGATATCAAGAACCTTTCAAAGAAAGGACCAGAATACAGTGATTCCTTTGCTGCAAACAGTGATCATTTCAAAGCTGGAATATTGCTCGGTTTAACGTCCTTACACAAACATAAAACGAATAAATCAGTCGATTAGAAGAAATACGGAGGAAATTTACAGCCAAAATGTATGGACTTAAAAGAATTACATTACTTTAGAAAAATATGTGAATGTAGTTTAAGTGCAATAACCAGACTTAAATAAGATAGAAAGGGAAAAAGCAATAAATTGGAAAACTAGGAACTAGTGTTACTCGAACTCGCGTCGCGTGGTTTTAAAGTCGGTACACCTACCGATCGCGCCATCCACAACCCCAAATAAAGTTCGTTCAAGCTATATGATTACTTGAATATACATTCCTTGGAAAGAATGGACACATCATAATTTACACAGAAAATAAATGAA
Source organism: Bathynomus jamesi (assembly GCA_023014485.1). Classification (NCBI taxonomy): domain Eukaryota; kingdom Metazoa; phylum Arthropoda; class Malacostraca; order Isopoda; family Cirolanidae; genus Bathynomus; species Bathynomus jamesi. The sequence goes on from JAJOZX010000687.1 coordinate 572,325, forward strand.
GAAATGATACTTAATCTCAAAACTGAACCCTGCCATCCAAAATAGAGGGTAGCCATAAAATCTGGAGACAAGATATATTACGATAATTCTTTTTCTCCGTTATACAGTTGCCCGCATATGTAATGTTCCTCGCCTCACTGGCGACTCCCTACATGTGGCAACACTGCACTGATAGTCAAGGTACCCCGACTGGAGAAAGGTGGGGTGGAGGGGGGACAACCGAGTCCAACAACATATAACATTGACATACAGGTAATTATAATGTAAGGTCTGTGTTCATAAAGATAAACAATTAATATGATCGTGAACAGCTTTGAACTCCATGTTTACTAGTCCTTTATTATTATTAATAAATAATTGGTTTTGCAATTTACAATGACATAAATAATTGTGAAGCTGTACTATTTATTTTATTTAATTTGGCCCTTAAACTTTAGGTTTTACTGGGCTCTTATTAAAAATAAACAGCTAGTTATTATTAATTAATAATAAATAAATAAATAAGTATTATTAATGGATAAAGTATGTATTAATCCTAAATTATCATTACTGATACGACAAATGCAAGTTCACTATTGAAGGTATTATACCAATGCCATACAAAGAAACCAATATTACACATGAGAGATAAGAACTGAGCAATCACAAGAAATGTATCTTTAATACTAGATTATACATGAGAAATTAATAAACAATAGTAATGGACATTAATCCTAGATTTTTGTTAGTATGAGTTTGCCATTATTAATCGGGATTTCAATTTGGTTTTAAATGAATTTACATTCACCATATTTTTTATATCAGCATTTAAATCATTCCATAGTTTCAATCCAATGAAAATGGATAGTTTTTGAGACGAAGACAATTTAAATTGAGGTATAACATGCTTTGATCTATTTCTAGTCTGATACGAGTGGATTTCTTGATGAGTTACAAAATATCTGTTTACCCATTGTAAATTAATGATTTTGTTCTTACACTTGTAAATAAAAATAAAATGTGCCAGTTTGATTACATCACAGAGCTTTAGTACTAGAGTGATCAAGGAAATCAGCATCGGGTAATAAGATACCGTTTAATGTGTTGTTAGTGGAGTTTCCCCAAACAAGGGTGCAGTACGTTATATAAGGAAGAACAAGAGGGTGCTGGTTAAGTGTGCGGTCTACCTACGATTGGTTAGGTTTAATCATGATATTTTCGTTAAAACTAACGAAAATATCATGACTAAACCTAACCAATCGTCAAGGGCGATTGACAATGGGATGTAAACAAACAATAAGTAAACAAGATAGGAAGCTATAATTAAAAGGTAGACCGCCGAATCGTAGGTAGACCGCATACTTAACCAGCACCGAACAAGAGTATGAAAAAGAGTCAATAAAACTTGTTTAGAGGCTACATTTCTAAGTTTAAGCATTATAGCGACGCTCCTTGAAATCTTTGTCGCGATATAGTTTACATGATCACTCCATTGCAAATTCTTATCTAGCATTAATTACACCAAGAAATTTTGTTAGAATACACTCTTTTATAGCAATTTCATTAACATTAAGTTCATCAAGATATACATTTCTTTTATTAGTAAAAATCATGAAATTTGTTTTACTGGTATTTAGGAAGAGTTTATTGGTGGTCAACCATTTCATTACAATGATGAATTCTGAATTAAATACTGTATATTCTTAGCTAAATTAACATCTTTGCAAGAAAAAGACAGTTGTATCATCTGCAAACATTATGAAGTTCAGTATATTAGATGAACATGGAAGGTCATTTATATGTAATAAAAATAACAGTGGACCCAGAACTGAGCCCTGTGACACACCATGTTCATGACTTAAAAATGAAAAGATGCAAAACAAGGGATGATTGTATAATCTTTCAGACTTGCCTGATTAATTGGCATCTATTCACTTCAGAAATGGGCAGAATCAGTAGTATGGGCGCAAAATGGTAGAGTGCAATTGCAATGTTGCAAAACACCCTTCCCCCCCTTTGTTGCAAGACCCCCTGTTACAAGAACACTTCCCCCTTCTACCTTCCCTTTGATGCAAGACCCCTTCCCCCTAGCCCTTGTTGTAAGACCCCTTACCCGCATTGTTGCTACTCCCACCCCCAAAGGTGCAAAAAAAAAAGAAAAAAAGGAAGCAAAGTGGATTCCCCACCAGCTGCCACAAGCTAGGGGGAATCACCCTAACGTAAGAGAGAGAGAGAGAGAGAGAGAGAGAGAGAGAGAGAGAGAGAGAAGGAGACCATTCTTCGCCTGGCTCCGCCAGACGCATAATAAAGCTCTTGGTCTTTGCACTTGACTTAGAAGGTCCTAATTCGCCAGCTGGCTTAATCAGTCAGTTGGCCTAATCCGCCAATTGGCTTAGAAGGCTTAATCTGGCTTAGAATGCGTAAATGGCTTGTTCAGGTGCACATTATTATTATTTTTTGAGTTGCCAGATTGCACTATTTATTTAATTGAAGTATATATTCTTGACAGTTGGCTTAGAAGTCTTAAGCAGCCAATTGGTTTAGAAGGCGTAACCTGCCATTTGGTATATATAGTATGTAAAGGGTGATCCAGAGAAATGGGACCCAAAAGAAACCCCTGTAACTCTTAAAGTATAAGTCCTTTTATAAAATCATACGCATCATTCGAAAGAGAATAGTTACAAGTTTGTACAGGATTGTATAGGTTTTGACAATACAAGACAAGATAAGATACAAAACAAAATAAAAGTGTTAGTTAAAACTAACCCTTCAAGATGACTGCATGGACTGTGGAACAGCTGCGTTTCATAACTGAGCAATATTATGAGCATGGAAGAAGTGTAGTTTCAGCTCAAAGATCTTTCAAGACAAATTTTCAGATGTCAAAATCACCTTCTAAGAAAGTAATCCGTCGGTGTGTCAGAAATTTTTCCCTAACTGGCAGCATTGGAAAAAGAAAACCAACTGGAAGAGTGCGCACAGCAAGGATAGACGAGATCATTAACAGAACTCATGAAATTGTACAGGATAATCCTAACATAAGCATCAGACGTGCTTCTCAGCTGTTAGGAGTTGGATATGGAACAACACACCGTATATTCAAGCAAAATTTAATGCTCTTTCCATATAAAATTCAAACAGTGCAACAACTAAACGATGGAGATTTCGCACGAAGACGACAATTCTGTCAATGGATCCAACAGAAGGTAAATGACCACCAATTTTCTAGCAACTTTGATTATGTCAGACGAAGCCCATTTTCACTTGAATGGAACTGTAAACAAACAAAATTGTCGTTTCTGGGCAACAGAAAATCCATTGAATATTACCGAAGTCCCGTTGCATAGTCAGCGTGTAACTGTTTGGTGTGGTCTTACTGCATCTCAGATCATAGGGCCGTACTTTTTCGAGGATTCCACCGGAAACACGGTCACTGTAAATGGTGATCGCTACGAAAAAATGTTGACCGATTTCCTTATTCCTAAATTAAGAGATCTTTGTCTAGAAAACCACTGGTTCCAACAAGACGGAGCTACCTGCCATACCACGAGGAACTGCATGGCAGTTTTGCGTCAAACGTTTCCAGGCGAGTTAATCTCAAGATTTGGAGACGTTGAATGGCCCGCAAGATCTCCGGATTTTTCTCCCTTAGATTATTATCTCTGGGGATATTTAAAGAGTAGGGTCTACAGAAATAACCCAACGACCTTGCAGGAATTGAAGGCCGCCATCACAAATGAGATACAGGCCATACCACCGCACACTCTTGCAAAAGTGATGCAGAACTTACAAGCGAGAACACTGGAATGCTTGGCAACTAATGGAGCACATTTGAAAGGAGTCATTTTAAAAAAATAAATACTTCATAATAAACTTGTAACTCTACTCTTTCGAATGATATATAGTTTTTATGAAAGGAATTAAATATTAAGAATATTTGGCTTTTTTTATGAGTCCCATTTATCTGGATCACCCAGTATATTTATTTAATTAAAAAATATCGTTTATATATACAACCAAAAGAATTAAATAAAACACCATTACATCATTCTGCTTATTTAGACGAGTTATTGGAAATAATTTCATGAAATATATAGAAAATAAATATACAATCAAATTAGTTCATTCTACACAGTTTAAATGAGGAATATATATATATATATATATATATATATATATATATATAATAATAATAATAATAGTATAAGAAATACACAAGTTGAACGAGGAATATATATGCAATCAAAAAATAATAATAGTATAAGAAATACACAAGTTCAACGTGGAAGATATATATATATATATATATATATATATATATAAATACAATCACTTTATGTTCTACTGCGCTTAACTAAAATACTAAACTCGCACGTGACCGAGTCTACAGTTACATCATTTTTGTGCCCACTTTACATTCGGTTGGCAAGTTATCTTTAAACACGGACAGAATACAATCAAAAGCATGCAAAAAGAGGGCATAGTTAGTCACAACATTATTATTAAATTCAAGTTTATAAACACTCCCTTCCAATCGAGGGCTTATTCTTACCGATCCGAGCTTTTCAATCGTGAACTCTTCTTCACAATGCATAGTGGCAGTTGAAATAATCTTCTAAGTCGTAAAGACAGCTGCTCATTATATAAAGAAACAATTCTTCAGGATGGACGGTGTAGGTGAGCTCAGTCCTGTGCAGCTCAAGTGCTTCGTACCAAAGTTCATGATATTTCGAAGAGTCTAAACCTTTTAAATAAGCATCCAGTTCCAGACCATTCTCGCCTTGTTCAGTCCTACACTCGGTAAACCCGTCGAGCAGAGCTGTATGTGCGTATTCAAGAACCGTATCAAAATGAAGCGTACCCGTAACACGCGCGTCTAATATGGGCTTCAGCTTGCGGAAACCGACGATTTCAAACATTCTGTCGAGGATGAATCGGTTTCGCGTAGGGACAAGAACGTTATTATCAGATGCATTCTTCCATATCAGCCGTATATCAACGCATGGCTGATCGTTATTTATACACAACGTACAAATAATGGCATATGACGGGGTATCACTAATCTCTTCCCTTCTTGTACCTACACCTGCAGGTATTTTATAACGATCCTCACTCCACTTCTCAACTACCACGAAGATTCTATTCATCTCCTCAACACTTAAATAAACAACATTCCGTTTACCAGAGTTTGTTTGTCTACAAGTCGTTTCAAGTATAGTTAATGACACCAGTTTTACGCCTGAACACACGCAATGACTTCGTCACGGACACATCGTACACGGCATTGAGAATGCTGCTCAAAGGGATCTCATCGTATTCTATTGTGAGGAGTGCACGTACAGTCACTTCAATTTCTGAGATGTCTATGAGCCACAGGTGGGCTGGTCGGGTCGACGGGAGGTGTGGAGGAGTGAGTCACACCATAAGTTGATGAAACGTGTACGGTGTTGTTCCAACGTGAAAGAATCATGTGAATACCTGTAACCCATTATACTGAGCATTCGTTTAGAGAATTTTTCGGACACATGAAGTAATATCGGCTTTAATATTTTATCACTCCCCAGATTACGCACCAGACATTTTCATTCAGGTGGATTTTCACGAACTAAACACATTTTATTCACCCTCTGGCGCACTATTTGAGAAACATATGACCATATTTTTCCTTTTTGCTTAGCAGACAATGCTCGTCTCTAAATTCTATTAAAAACTCACGTAGGCCTTTAGCCACAACCTCACTACGAACCTCGTCATTATATATATTAATGTAGTGGAAAAAATACTTCAGATTCTCCATTATGACAAGATTTATATTCTCAGTCGCAGGGTATGCGTTCTCGGTATGATGCAACATGACATAATATCGCTTGTCACATCACTCATCAACAAGACTCATTACCCATAACCGTTGCTTCTCTTCTGCACGTGTTGTTTTTTCCACTTCACGGTATATGTAAGCTTTTACACAGTTTAGTCCTACAACGTAGTCCATTACATCGTTTGTACCACGAAATCCTGCAATGCTCTCGCCAGAATAGCCGTAGAGTATTCGTGCCTCTTGTTCCTCAAGCTTCGCAAGGTTCAATGTAGCTTTGAAAGTATCAAAGGAGGGTGGAATAGGGAGTCTTTGAGTGTTCACCACATCTTCAACTTTACTGAATACCACTTCATAAAACTCGAGACGCAATATTAAAGGTAGCCATCACTATTTTTCGTCTACGTGAGATTTCTTCAAATACATGTCTGAGATCCAGGGCTTGCAGCGGTCAACTGAACGCGCAAGGATATGGAGATATGTCCAGGGACTAGAAGGAGTCACGTGACCACTGCTCGATCATACAGGGGGCGGAGCTTAGGACTTTTCCTATACATATGCACACACGCACACACAAAGGAAAAAATGAAACGCTAATTAAAAACACGATTTATTTAATAAACATATCGAATTAATCAAGGTAATCAATAAATAACTAAAATAAATATATCGTTAACAAGTAAATAGACACTATATACAGAGTGTTTATGTTAACCCCTCCGTCTATGGCCCTGATTCGGTTCGGATCGACGGGGGTTCTAGTTACGGAGGCAAGCAACGGATATTTCTTCTGTTACTTTTCTTCTATAATTTTCTAATTCTTTCTCTGATACTTTATAACTTATCGACTTTACTAAGTTCCTCTGACGATAGCCCAACTCTAGGGGGAAAATAAAAAGTTTCTCTTACTGTAAATTTACTTCTTAAAAATATACAGGTACTGCTCTGAATTTACAGGGGTAGAGGTTCGACCTCTTTCGACCATAGCTCAGGCCGGAATCTAAAAATATTAAGGAGGCAAGGGGCCTCTGCCCCCCCTCCCCGCAGCGAGGCTGCTAACCAGGGGAGTCTCTTAGCAGTGACCAAAGCAGAGTCTCGTAATGAAGTGTCCTTCATTTTACAAATACATGTATAAAATATGCCTGAATGTTGGGGGATGGCAGTTGGAGGTTAAGTTTCCCCCCTTTTAAACACGATCAGGTGTTTGAAAGATTCCAATAAAGATTTAAAAAAATAAATAAAAATAAAAACTAATCTTATTTTTTTTTGCCACGTCTTCATTTCTGAAGGCGATTTCATTTCATAGTCGTACACAGTACAATTGAAGTACATGACTGAGTACATTTTTGTTTGGTTTATTACAATTATGATTTCGATTATGGATTACTTCCCATACAGTTCTATTAAAGTACATTCTTACATTATATATAAAGTCATTACATTCAATTATAGTTTCATTGAAGTACATTACGTCGTTACCATTCTTACAGTGTTTTTATATATATATATATGGTTAGATTATATGGTTAGATTATATGGTCAGATTATATGGTCAGATTATATGGTCAGATTATATGGTCAGATTATATATGGTTATTATGTATATGGTTATTAGTACAACACAAGTACATGAGACATGACAAGATAATTTATATACAACATAATATGTTATATTACATTATATGTTATAAATTTGGATCAGAGCGAAAGATGTTGTTTATCTTAGAAACGTTCGGTTCTGCTGATTCGCGAATTTGAGCATTTAACTACTGTAAGCCTAATGAATGCCTTGTGAGGGTTGAACGCACTTAAAAAAAAAATAATAATAAAAAAAATATATGTGGACGTATTTTACATGTACATAATCCAATAGGTTGTGTGCGTAATATAGAGACGCGTAAAATATGGACTGATAGGTTGATAGGTATCAGTAGACAATAGGTAGGAAACAACATAACTAATGATGTATAGAGAATGGTTTCTTTTTCTTATTATTATTATTATTATTATTATTATTAAGGAATTTACCATACATTCAATACGGAAGATGTCCAAATACTAAACACGTGATTCAGTGTTCAAGGTATGGAAAACGTGAAGAGAATTAAGTTACTTTATGACGTCATAGTTATTGAATTTGTACGTATAATACAAATCATTATTAGGAAGATTTACAAGAACGAATTAGAGACAAGAGTGGGTATTAATGACTAAGAAGTACAACTGCGGGTTCCAATCCTGTTATATGCAATGTGTATGCATAATCTAGGGACGAGGGTAAGATGCAAGACAATCATAATTAATTAATAACTTCTATAACAAATGAAAATGGATACGACTAAACCATAGGTATGGTAGATCGTAGGGTTTTGACACGATCAAAAATAGGAAGCCACAAGTAAAATTATTATCCAAACTCGCGTTAAGCGATTTTGGTTCTTATGTAAAAATGAATATTGATTATTCATTTCATTTTTACATTGCTCTCCCCTTTTAAAAAAAACGATATTTATACAATAATCTAATAGGGTACCATTAATACAATACAAATGAGAAAATAACATCCTAACTACTTCAAGTTAGATGACGAATTTTTTTCTTTACATTACAAATTTTTATACAGAACAAGTGAGTTATTATATAATATAAAAAATTCAAAGATTAATACTTCAATTTTAGACAAACAATTACGCTAGACAAAGAATGATATTGTTAAATTTTTTACAAAATTTTATTTTTCTGTGGGAAAAAATTATGTACATAATGAATAGTAGGTAAAAGGAAAAAAATATAAATTATTTTCCAAAGTTACCCTGATCGTGCAGTCTATAACTAATTTTATTGACTATTGTAGGTAAAAAATCGAATTACGTAATGGATGATGTATAGACCTGTGGTCTAGTGTGTATTTGTGTGTATTAGATACAAAGTGTGTATCATAACTTTGAGGGACAGATTAGCGGAGAGGATTCTTAAATTAACTGAATAAATGCCTGAGCAAAAATTTATATATAGTAAGCAAAAAGGCTTAGGACTATATAAATAGCAGAGTTAGCACCTACACGCTATGAAATAGTTTGTGATATCGAATGATTTTAGAATAAGGTTTGTATATATAGTATATATAGTGTGCATACATGCGTGTGTATGTGTAGAGATTTGGAAGGTTTTTGAATTAACAAAGTTTAAAAATAATGTATAATAATTTAAGATGGGTTTTAGGGTTATAAAATCTTTTGAGTCAATTATTGTTGTTGTTATTATTATATTATTATATAAAATCCTTTAAGTTCAAGGTAGTATTTAAGTATTTAATTAAATCAGTTCACGTATTAAGGTAATAAAAGAAATGTACTTAGAGGACTTACAATTGATGAAAGTAAATCTCACGGTTTAAAAATTGAATTTTGAAGATGGAATTAAATTCGACTAGTAACATTCCTAGCTATATATGAACTATAACCATTAACATTAACCAGAAGTATCGGTACGATAATTGAATTAAGAAATTAAGAATACAAATTAAAAATATAAATCAATTTATGCATTTTAATGAGCTAAACATAATTTTATAATATTCTTAAAAATAAAAGTAAATCGAACCTTAGATGAGTTTCGGCCAAGAATAAAAAGTGTTATTGAAATGGAAGGAAAGCATTTCGAACAATCTTTTCTTTTAATAATTTCAGGTAAATTTTACATTAAAAATTATTTTTATATACTAAAAAAAATATTAAAAAGGTTTAATAATTTTTTGCATGTTAAGTAGAAAAATCATACTCTTTCGTTGAATGTTGATAGAATTTGAATTATTTGATATTTTAGTCTGAAAACTTGTTTGCATATGATAAATACATATGTTTTATTGTGTAGAAGTTTTATTAAAATTAAATGACAAAAAAGAATAAACACAACTGAAATTTAGGGCATGTGCGGTCCTACGGGTAAATTTCCCGACCATACAGAGCAAGATAAATTAGGTACATGATCGATTAATTATTACACTATTTCTGTCATCATATAATCGCAATAATTATAAAACTCGTTACCAACATTTGTAAAAACGGTTTTGGTTGCCAACAATAAAATATGTCATTTTACCTATATATTTTTATACGCAACAATGGCATGAAAAAGAAGACAAATCGGTCCATTTCCTTCTTACAACAAAACAAAGAAAGGTTAACTAAAGACGCAACCCGGTCAATTCAGGTTGAATTAAATTATCTTTACAAAAAAAAAGGTTGAATTAAATTCTTAAATTACATTTTCTTAAATTAAATTCTCTTAACTTACAAAGAAAAAGTTGAATTCAATTGACTGCATTGAAATGACTTGGGACTTAAAAACTGACTTCTTAAAAACTAACTGCTTCAAAACTAACTGCTTCAAAACTAACTGCTTCAAAACTAACTGCTTCAAAACTAACTGCTTCAAAACTAACTTCTTCAAAACTGGCTTCTTCAAAACTGGCTTCTTCAAAACTGGCTTCTTCAAAACTGGCTTCTTCAAAACTGGGGCGGTTGTCCCTCTTGGATGCAACCTATTGACTTGACCTCTTATCAAGTATTTCTATAAATCTCTGGGGCGGTTGTCCCTTTGGCGCAACCTTCTGACTTGACCTCTTATCAAGTATTTCTATAAATCTCTGGGGCGGTTGTCCCTTTTGGCGCAACCTTCTGACTTGACCTCTTATCAAGTATTTCTATAAATCTCTGGGGCGGTTGTCCCTTTTGGCGCAACCTTCTGACTTGACCTCTTATCAAGTATTTCTATAAATCTCTGGGGCGGTTGTCCCTTTTGGCGCAACCTTCTGACTTGACCTCTTATCAAGTATTTCTATAAATCTCTGGGGCGGTTGTCCCTTTTGGCGCAACCTTCTGACTTGACCTCTTATCAAGTATTTCTATAAATCTCTGGGGCGGTTGTCCCTTTTGGCGCAACCTTCTGACTTGACCTCTTATCAAGTATTCTAAACTATCTGACTGAACGCTTGTCAAGTATTCTGAACTGTAACTTGAACTTATCAAGTATCTTGAAACTTAACTGTCTAACTTGAACGCTTGTCAAGTATTCTGAAACTTAAACTATCTAACTTGAACGCTTGTCAAGTATCTTTATAAATCTCTGGGGTTTGGTTATCCCTTTTGGATGCAACCAACTGAAAACTGATTTGCAACTTATTTGCAACGAAAACTGACTTCAAAACTGACTTGCAACTTATTTGCAACGAAAACTGACTTCAAAACTGACTTGCAACTTCTTTGCAACGAAAACTGACTTCAAAACTGACTTGCAACTTCTTTGCAACGAAAACTGACTTCAAAACTGACTTGCAACTTCTTTGCAACGAAAACTGACTTCAAAACTGACTTCAAAACTGACTTGCAACTTTTTTGCAACGAAAACTGACTTCAAAACTGACTTGCAACTTCTTTGCAACGAAAACTGACTTCAAAACTGACTTGCAACTTCTTTGCAACGAAAACTGACTTCAAAACTGACTTGCAACTTCTTTGCAACGAAAACTGACTTCAAAACTGACTTGCAACTTCTTTGCAACTAAAACTGACTTAAAAACTGACTTGCAACTTCTTTGCAACTAAAACTGACTTCAAAACTTCTTTGCAACTAAAACTGACTTCAAAACTTCTTTGCAACTTCTTTGCAACTAAAACTGACTTCAAAACTGACTTCAAATATCTCTCTAAATCTATAAAATCTCTATAAACACTCTCTCTCTTAATTTGCAAGTCAATTCAATTCAGTAATTGAAAAAAATTTGCAAACAAAAATATAAAATGTAAACGACATTTCACTCTAATGTACACGAAGGTACGATACTATTATGTTTGATACATAAAATAAAATTATTCTATACTGAATATAACAGTGAAAATAACTGAAATTAACTCTCTTTTGAAATTAACTCTCTTTTGAAATTAACTCTCTTTTGAAATTAACTCTCTTTTGAAATTAACTCTTTTGAAATTAACTCTCTTTAAATTAACTCTCTGTTACAATTAACTCTCTGTTACAATTAACTCTCTGTTACAATTAACTCTCTGTTACACTAAGGAAAATGTATCACTAGTGTCTGAAGTGTTCACTGTGTTTCTTGTAAATTCTGACTTAATACTCATTATTAACTGTTAATAATACTGACTTTTCAAGTGTTTATAAATTACTTAAGAAAACAAAATGTACTTAACAAAATTTTCTATGGGGAAATCCTTAGAGACGTGTTAGAGACTTGTTCTTGGATGAAAACTAGGCGTAGAGAACTTGGAGTCGTGACACACCGGTCAAGGGTGGATGTTACGAACTAGAAGTCGTGACACGCCGGTCAAATGGTTTTATCCTGATAAATCTTCTTTTATAAATCTTCTTTTATAAATCTTCTTTTATAAATCTTCTTCTTATCCTGGTAAAGGGTCGCCAGTCTGTTAACCCCTCCGTCTATGGCCCTGATTCGGTTCGGATCGACGGGGGTTCTAGTTACGGAGGCAAGCAACGGATATTTCTTCTGTTACTTTCTTCTATAATTTTCTAATTCTTTCTCTGATACTTTATAACTTATCGACTTTACTAAGTTCCTCTGACGATAGCCCAACTCGAGGGGGAAAATAAAAAGTTTCTCTTACTGTAAATTTACTTCTTAAAAATATACAGGTACTGCTCTGAATTTACAGGGGTAGAGGTTCGACCTCTTTCGACCATAGCTCAGGCCGGAATCTAAAAATATTAAGGAGGCAAGGGGCCTCTGCCCCCCTCCCCGCAGCGAGGCTGCTAACCAGGGGAGTCTCTTAGCAGTGACCAAAGCAGAGTCTCGTAATGAAGTGTCCTTCATTTTACAAATACATGTATAAAATATGCCTGAATGTTGGGGGATGGCAGTTGGAGGTTAAGTTTCCCCCCTTTTAAACACGATCAGGTGTTTGAAAGATTCCAATAAAGATTTAAAAAATAAATAAATAAAAATAAAAACTAATTTTTTTTTTTTGCCACGTCTTCATTTCTGAAGGCGATTTCATTTCATAGTCGTACACAGTACAATTGAAGTACATGACTGAGTACATTTTTGTTTGGGTTTATTACAATTATGATTTCGATTATGGATTACTTCCCATACAGTTCTATTAAAGTACATTCTTACATTATATATAAAGTCATTACATTCAATTATAGTTTCATTGAAGTACATTACGTCGTTACCATTCTTACAGTGTTTTTATATATATATATATGGTTAGATTATATGGTTAGATTATATGGTCAGATTATATGGTCAGATTATATGGTCAGATTATATATGGTTATTATATATATGGTTATTAGTTCAACACAAGTACATGAGACATGACAAGATAATTTATATACAACATAATATGTTATATTACATTATATGTTATAAATTTGGATCAGAGCGAAAGATGTTGTTTATCTTAGAAACGTTCGGTTCTGCTGATTCGCGAATTTGAGCATTTAACTACTGTAAGCCTAATGAATGCCTTGTGAGGGTTGAACGCACTTAAAAAAAAATAATAATAAAAAAATATATATGTGGACGTATTTTACATGTACATAATCCAATAGGTTGTGTGCGTAATATAGAGACGCGTAAAATATGGACTGATAGGTTGATAGGTATCAGTAGACAATAGGTAGGAAACACATAACTAATGATGTATAGAGAATGGTTTCTTTTTCTTTTTATTGTTATTATTATTATTATTATTATTATTATTATTATTATTAAGGAATTTACCATACATTCAATACGGAAGATGTCCAAATACTAAACACGTGATTCAGTGTTCAAGGTATGGAAAACGTGAAGAGAATTAAGTTACTTTATGACGTCATAGTTATTGAATTTGTACGTATAATACAAATCATTATTAGGAAGATTTACAAGAACGAATTAGAGACAAGAGTGGGTATTAATGACTAAGAAGTACAACTGCGGGTTCCAATCCTGTTATATGCAATGTGTATGCATAATCTAGGGACGAGGGTAAGATGCAAGACAATCATAATTAATTACTAACTTCTATAACAAATGAAAATGGATACGACTAAACTATAGGTATGGTAGATCGTAGGGTTTTGACACGATCAAAAATAGGAAGCCACAAGTAAAATTATTATCCAAACTCGCGTTAAGCGATTTTGGTTCTTATGTAAAAATGAATATTGATTATTCATTTCATTTTTACATTTATAAAGTCCCTATCTATTTCAAACGTAGCAAAAAGGGTAAAATTTAATAACAGTATAATAGAAGGCATACATTTAATACATTCAGCATATGATTCTACATGAGCACCATCATTATCTCTACAGAGTTCGAATCTGTCTGCAGCATTGTGGAACACATTTTGGAGCATCACAGGAGTTATTTTTGTAACTGTTGTTACGATACGAGCACGTAAATCTTGCAGATCTGTAACCCTCGTTTGATAGACGTTTGAGTTGATAAAACCCCATGCAAAGAAATCCAAGGGCGTTAGGTCAGAAGATCGAGCCACCCAGGGCCTGTTGCCTCCACGTCCGATCCACCGATTTGGAAATCGTTCATTTAGGTACTTCCGAACAATGTTTGCATAATGACAAGATGCCCCATCTTGTTGAAAGACAACGGTGTTTAAAATGCCATCTGAATGAAGCTGGGACATTGACGTGCTCGTATCGTAACAGCAGTTACAAAAATAACCCCTGTCATGCTCCAAAATGTGTTCCGCAATGTTGCTGACAGATTCGAACTCTGTAGAGATACTGATGGTGCTCATGTAGAATCATATGTTTAAGTATTCATTAAATGTATGCCTTCTATTATATTGTTATTGAATTTTACCCTTTTTGCTACGTTTTCACTGAAATAGATAGAGACTTTATAAATACCCTGTATATAACAATCAAGGATTATGGTATCCAAAGGGTACGGTGTCATAGGTACCAGGCACCTGGTAACGTTTCCTATAGGTGTTATGGCACACCTTCGTACTCCTAAGTTCCTTCACGCCCCCCAGCTTCTGCGCCCAAAAATTGTAGGTCCCTACAATCAGTTGGGGCGGTTGGTCGCCCTCATCTTCCAAGCACACTAGATCCATCAACGAGTCAAAGTTAACGACCCGTCTGTTCGCCTGGTTAAGCGTGATACCCTTAACCTTCACGATATATTTCATATCCTCCCACACCCTTACCCGTACCCCAAAAGTTTTGGGACCTGTTGAGACAAAAGATTCGGCGTATGCGATGTCTCCATACTCATCCTTGATCTCATCATTCAACTCTCCGAGGAATTCACCAATTGGCGGCATGTATTCACCCTCCCTCGCCGTAAATATCACACTATATGTGTCGGTGTAGAGAACCCTCCGCCTAAGAGAATGCAATAGACGCCAAAATTTGATGCGTACGTATACCGTTGTGAAGCTGGCTACAGGAGTGTTTGTTACACCATGTGTCTGTGGCCAATTCGGTAATGTTGTACTTTATTATGTACGTATTACCTACAGTCACGGTCTCCATGACCTCATTATCGGAAGCGTTGGCATAATCCCACACCTCGTTATAACTTTGGGCTAGGTGTACGTTCCCTTTGCCTGTATTCTGTGCAAATTTTCCCCAAAGACTATTTAGACACAACTTTGCACTAAAGCGCCTGCCTGGGTTCTTTACAATTTGGGAACGGTCAAGTTATATCCCTTTACGGGATATATGGTGTGAAAAGGTTGAGGAGCTTCCGAAACCTCCACACTTCATATATCTTAAATATTCTGTAACCATGGCGAACGGCTAGGGACAGCTCAGGGCTTGTATATACGCTTCTGATCTTACGCTGGTTGGATGTGTGATCACAAGCCCCATTGTTCTCCTCTGCGCACTTCACGCACAGGGGAAACATGAACTTGTGGTATATAACGACGGGTAAGATCGGCATCCATAAATCGCGTGGGGGGAGCACGTCTACGAAAGAAAGCCCGAAATAGTTCTTGTTCAAATTTGCTGAGAACTCCTCGATGTTGGGCAGGGCTGGTTCTGCCAGTTTCTCAGGTGCACCAACGGGGTACGGATTGTTCTTTATCACGTAGGGTATAAAGAGCAGAAGTCGTAGTAATGGAGTTTTACGCCCTCCGTAGGCGGAAAGTATAGCTTGAAGGGATTTGTACGCCCTCCGAACAAGCTATCACCGCATTTGAGAGGATCCAGCACCATTGAACGTTTGATCGTGTTTATCTCTTCACGGAACTGTTCATCTGTTTCCATCCGAGCATCATACTTATGCTCCCAGAAGATCTTGTGAGCGAAGTGGGTGCCTATAAACTGATCGCCGGTCCATGCAAGACTGTCGGCAGGAGATCTTCTACGATCCCGCACTCAGGACGGGGGCACCAGTGCCACCAACAGCTGTTAAAGGAGTACACAGTCTTCTCACCAGTGGCACGGTTTTCGCTTAGACCATCGACCTAATAAACACGACGATTAACCTTAATGGGTACTTCCCCCGTGTTGCGGGCATGCTTTATGTTCAAACCTGTCTGCTGCTGTATGTGTATGAGCCAGTAAATAGCCTTGTGCCCATAACTGCGAGGGTTGTTTCTGTGAATAACAGCTGAGTTGTCTTTAGGCTTGAAATTGTTCTTGAACACCGTAAAGCACAATGAAGCGATCGCGATTGCGACTTGTAACGGATCGCATTTGAAACGGTCTATGTGCATCCTTCTAAAGGTCTGGAAACATACTCTAAGCACGCGCACATCATTCACGCAATAACGCTCACATTCGTCAGCTATATTGTAAGGATTAGATTCATTAAAAATGTTGTAGTAGCGGTCAAAATCTTCACGTTCGCCTGTACTCATACATTCATAGTTAAAGTAATGTTTGGGTGGAGGTAGTCGTACGTAATTTAAAGTTTCGCTAGTGAAGAATGTGTAAGGGAAATACCCTTTTGAAACTTCGGCGGCTACGCCCATTACCTTCGATAGCTTGGCTAATTTACAAGGTGTGAATAATAACGTGTCTTTAAACTGTACATTATCTTTTATTTGCATCTGTATAAGTTTGTTTCCTCTTTTCATGGGAAAAACTGTAAATATCTCAGATGAATCGTGCTCAAGCAGCTCCTTATAAATGAACTGTGTGGAAAATTTTGCACCTTTCTGGGCAAGAATATACAGTCATTTTTTTTAACTTCTCCGGTAACTCGACAAAATAGGATACAGAGTTTCACGGGACTATCGTGTGCAATCGTTTTGAAAAGGTTTGTCCGTTTACCACATTTGTGACACTCATCACACTCGACTTCCAGGCACTCATCGCAGAAAGTCTGGCTTACAAGTAGATGTGGGATAACCTCTTTGGTTTCAGCAACCGTGTATGTTTCTATATCGTAGTACATAATTATACAAGGTCTAGTTTTATGCTTAGCATCTTTCATATAACATACATGCTTTACTCCATCCGCCTTCTATTTCTCATGGCATGTAGAACAGTGAATTTCACCACATTTACACTTGAAACTCCCCCAATTATCCATCATATGGAACATGCCACATTCATAGATTCTCATTTTCCTGCAAGTGCCAATTGATTTATGGAGCTCAAAAGTTATTATTGAAAAATGTGCGTCTGCATACATTACAGTCCCTCTTCTCAGCTTCATCCACACGGCTTTCACATTTAAAACTTTTATAATGCGCACATACCATGTGGCAATCCTTACAATGTTTCACTATATCATCCGCAAACTCGAGACATCCTTTACACAAATCTCGATGCCCTTCCATAGTTTCGACTTTTATCATAACTCGCGTAAAGGTCGCTTATGTTACGTATGGGGAAATACGTTGTCCCTGACAGTCCTAAAATAAGTAGGGGCCTTGTACGATCTCTCACGCTGCTTTTAAAAATATACGATCATCCATTCCAAATAAAGCCGCAACCACGATCGGTGTTTATATGCCGTCTGTAAATAGTCTGAGAATTGAAGTTAAGAGTATAAGGTGTGGCACTATGGCACGCAACACGGAACACACGGTCAATATCTACCGTGAAGTTGTCCATATTGAAGGCTATACTGTTTTGAGAGGCCTGCATTATACGGCCTAATATATACTCTACATCTACAGCTGCTAAGCGTCTGAATGGTGTTACTACCCAAAAATCATCTACATCCCCAGAACCCGAAGGACAGCCTAGTCCTGACTTCACGTTCGTCGCTTTTCTGAAGGGCAAACTCCACAATACTTTCAACTACGCGCCGCAGTCCGTGTTCAACACCATTGCTCTACATGGATCCAGGGTCATCCCTGACTACGTACCGGTTTCTAGTCAGGGCCGGGTGGGGGGTGGGGGTGCGTACCAACTCGAATGTTATGCCATCCTCTACAGAATGAGAAGCTGCTGCTGTTGTGGGGGATGTACACACGGTCAATATCTACCGTGAAGTTGTCCATATTGAAGGCTATACTGTTTTGAGAGGCCTGCATTATACGGCCTAATATATACTCTACATCTACAGCTGCTAAGCGTCTGAATGGTGTTACTACCCAAAAATCATCTACATCCCCAGAACCCGAAGGACAGCCTAGTCCTGACTTCACGTTCGTCGCTTTTCTGAAGGGCAAACTCCACAATACTTTCAACTACGCGCCGCAGTCCGTGTTCAACACCATTGCTCTACATGGATCCAGGGTCATCCCTGACTACGTACCGGTTTCTAGTCAGGGCCGGGGTGGGGGTGGGGGTGCGTACCAACTCGAATGTTATGCCATCCTCTACAGAATGAGAAGCTGCTGCTGTTGTGGGGGATGTACCCGAAATTCAACTGGAATAAGGGACTACAACTTTATTTGAGGAAGGAACCATTGTGGGGGTTATGTCGTAAGGCGTAGAGGGTTGGGGCTCTATTACTTGGGGTCTAACAACCGGTGCACTCCTGGCATGCTTTATACCTGACGTGGACGCCTCTTCATCATGCCTCCACTTTGAATTGTCGCGTGGTGGTTTTACAGGTGTCACTCGTGTGGGCTCGTTAGTGGGTTGGAGTCTGTGACAACAATTACACTGTTATCGGGATCGTCTGTAATATCAATGATGGGGACATGATGCTGTACCTCGTCGTCATTCACGGTTCTGTGGAAGAAGAAAAGCAAGACTGTAGAATATAAGGAACATCACTTAATTTTTTATTATATTTTGTAAATGATCCACTTAGGAGTGTGACGTGTTAGAGATGGATTCTGTAAAAAAATTCAGGTTCGCGAGCCCATCCACATGTATTATATCTGGCCCTACAGGATGTGGTAAAACTGTGTTTATGCTTAAAATCATTAAAGAAAAGGGAGAGATGTTCTCAAAATTTGAGCATAAAAATATATGGTGCTATTCGATGGATCAATCAGTATTCAACGAGTACCAAGATGATATTTTGTTCCACAAAGGTGTGTATGACGTTAATTCGTTAAAGAGAAATGAATATACAGTCATTGTAATTGACGATCTCATGTTGGAAATGGATAAAACGTTTGCCGAGATATTTACAGTGTTCTCCCACCATCTTAACATAAGCGTGTTCTTCATCAGTCAGAATCTATTTCTCAAAGATAGATACATGCGCGATGTGTCGTTAAATACACAATATCTAGTCTTATTCGCGCAACGTACAGATGTGTCATAAATTGGGGTATTAGCCAATGAAATGTTCACAAATCAGCGTAAGGAGTTTTTGGAAGTTTATAAAGAAGCTACAAGTCGACGTTACGGATATTTCCTCTTTGACCTTCATCCGCGAAACACGTTCAGGGTGTTTCTAAGAAGGAATATATTTCCAAACGAGCTTGAAACGGTGTATATTCAAGAATGACAAAAAGGCTAAAGAAATACCATGAATTAATAAATATCTATCATCGACTGCCACGGGCAATGCAACAGAAATTTTTTAAAAATATCGACTCAAACTTTTTAAAATGCATCTATGAAATCTTTCTTAACGTCATAAATTGCAATGTATCAATGAAACCCCCTCAAAAGGTTCACTAACGCCGTTACAAGAACATAATACGTAAACTCGCTCGTAAAAGTCAAACTGTAGGGAAGAAAAAACGAATTATTGTACAGAGAGGGGGGGTCATTACTCCCCATCTTATTTTCAGTTTTGGGGTCTTTACTACCTAGATTAATATAATGAAGAAAGTGGTAGTGATTCCACACGAGGTGTACAGTATACTTCACTGCAAAGCTCAAAGAGTCCAGACACGTGTCTAGAACCCCGTAAAAAGCAGGCTTAAAAGAATGGAGAGCGTATTGTTAACCCTTTTAAGCAGTGAAAAAACACCTGATGAGAAAAGATTCTTATACCAAGAAGCTCTGCAGAAATTTCTTCACGAGTACAAAAATTATAAGAATACGACAGAGATCTCCGTGGTTATTAGGCACAGCACGGAAAACGATGAGCATAGCGACATAGGACCTGTGTCCGACGTTAAAGCTGACCAACCAAGAATAACGGGTCGGCCTCACAACATATCGAGCATGTATTAAAAAGCAACCTCCCACATACATTCAGGAATAAAGGTTTAAGTCTTTATAATCTATTGAATGAGGATCCCAACATATAGTGGACCAATACAAGTGAGATCATTGTGGAAGGAACAAAGGTACAGGGCTCGAATATCGTAGACATCGTCTATGATCTGGTGAGAAAGTGGGATAGGCCCTCACCATCAGGATGGAAGCATATTAAAGCAAGACGACAACAAATAAATGTCCCCAAAACATTGATAGGAAATCCGAACAGGTTAAAGACTTGGAACATGCCTCACATGTGCCACAACTGAGAACGCCATTACCCCCAGCGGTAGCACCTCTGAAGAGGAGAAAGAAGAGACCAAACAACAACAACGGTCAACCCTCTCTACGTGCCTATAAAATACGTAAATAGCGAACATATTTAGACGTTATTATGACATTCCTAGCCCAGCCTCCTACGGAGGCGTTGATAGACTATATAGAAGTGTTTCCAATGATGGAGTAGGGAAAAAGATGTTGAGAGGTTTTTGCGGGAGCAGGATGCGTATGCACTTCATAAGCCTGTGAGGAAAATGTTTAAAACAACCAAGACAACAGCGGTATCGATTGACTGTATTTGGCAAGCAGATTTAACAGACATGCAAAGATATTCAGTGTATAACGATGGTTACCGCTACATCCTATTCATAATAGGGATCTTTTCCGTTCTACCCCAGCAACAATTTCTAGTGTAGTTTTACTTGCTGAATTCAATAATATATATATTTTATTTTGGAGAAAGTATTCGTGCTTTAATTAGTTATGGTTATAATTATTAATTTTTTTCTCTCTTTTGTAGATATTGTTATGGATGATAAATGGAATTTCATAAACATAGTTAAGGAAATAACGTTCTACCCCAGCCTTCTTTAGTTAACCTTATAAGGCTAACTAACGAAAATATCACGACCTAACCTAAACAATCGTCAAGGGCGTACAGTTGATTTAGCAAAACAAAAGAACAAGAGACATTGGGGAACATCTAGAAATATGATAGATTCTTATTTATGTGAATTTCTGTGGAGGAGAAGACAAAAAGGAAAGGACATTTTTATTGAAATCTTAAATGCAATCTCTACTTTTAAATAAAATAAACGGACTATAACTCTTTTGTTATTAATTTCTCCAAAATAAGATATATATTATTGAATTCAGCAAGTAAAACTACAGTAGAAAATAATATATAATTTCATTTTTTGTTGCTGGGGTACAACGGAAAAGAGCCCATAATAGATGTATTCTCTACATATCTGTGGCTAATTCCTCTGAAAAATAAATCGCCTGAAACAGTTGCTAAAGCCACCAAAACTTTGATGTTGAAAGAAAACAGGGTTCCTGGCTATATTTGTACATATATGGGGGAAGAATTTATTGGCCGAACTTTTCAGAACATGTTGACACAGTTTAATATCAGCTACTACACTACCAATTTCATACATAAGGCCTCTTTAGCTGAAAGAGTTCAACGTACCACAAAGGAACGCATGCACTGCTATTTCACACATAAAACAGATACAGATTTCTGGACATTCTGGAATCATTGGCCTCATCATACATCCGCTCACACCATCGCACGATTGGGACAACACCTAACAAGATTTTAGAAAGAGGCACCGCACAGAGCCTGATGTGAGAAGAGATATTTTTAGAACACCGCCACACTCTGTGCGTTTCAAAATCAATGATTATGTAAGGCTGTCGCGATCGAGAAATAAATTCGCGAACGGATTTGAGGAAGGTTGGACACGTGAGATTTTTAAAGTTAGGGCTATGAGACCTAAAGACGAGATAATGCTGTATGACGTTCAAGATTTGAATGGGGAAGAAATTGTAGGAGGCTTTTACGGCGAGGAGCTTCAGAAAGTGACATATGATTTACACAAAAACTTGTTTAAAATTAAAAAAATTTAGGAAGCCAAGGTTCAGGAAAGAGAAAAATGTACCTGGTAAAATGGTTGGGGTACCCAGAAAGCTTCAACTCCTGTATAAAAACTGATGCAAAAATGAAGATTAAATAGTATGCAGCATCGCGCCAAACCATTTCTACGTCACAATCCCGCCCTCTTCTTCTCTGTACACCCTAACAACACCCTAGCCAACTTTGTAACAGAACTCCATGGACCCATTGAATTAGGTAGTGATTCGTATGAGGTTGGAATATACGAAATTCAGTTGGATACCCTTTTTTTAAGTAATGATTATAAAGAAACCGTTTTTACGGTTCTTAGAGACTGTATTGAGTGTGAAAATGCAAGGGTCACTCGGGATGAAACCATGCGTACCGCCCTAAGTGGGGTTGCAATGTATTACAGTACAGTAGTAACACTAGGCCCGGGCCACTATGGTGCGGCCGAAGATGTTGTGAGAGACTTAAACGTAAGTTTAAAAAACTCAAATCTTACGGCTGATTTAGTATACGAAATCGTAAACAAAGATCACCATGCATATACTCCGATCCTAAAATCACAGGCTAACAGAAATATTAAAGACAAAGGAGTGTTCAAAACTATAACCTAGGGGTGATATGGAGCGGCCATTCAAAGAGATACACTTCACGAGGCACAACATAACTTGTCCAGCCTAACGTATCAGTTGAAATTGGAAAAATTGAGTGATGGCTATACACCCCCAGACATGTGCTATATTTACAGCAACATAGCGGAGCACCAGTTTGTTGGGGATAGCCAGGCACGCCTGCTGCGCATTGCTCACATTCCCAACCATAGAGGGAGGAGTTTGAGAATTACATATGACAAGTCCCATTATGTGAATGTCGCGACTAATCTATTAATCAATATCTCAATATAGATATATATAAGAACGATTGAGGGAAAAGTTTCCCATTCGGTGGTGGGAGCTTAACAGTGAAGCTGCACTTTCGACGTACTGAGTTATAATGGAACGAAAGCTTTTCACAGTCTATGGAGGTGTGAGATACCAGCGTGGGAGTGGAATTGGGTTCATTTTTTCAACCATACTACGCACGGCTGTCCCCTTGCTGAAGAGGGGCGTCAGATACCTCGGGAGGAGGTATGCGTGGTGGTGGGAAGAAGAAGAGGCCTGGCTGAGGGAAAGGGTTACCAGCACGTGGCGTTAAACCTAAAATTACATCAAAAAAGAAGTGTTCTAAGCGACTGAAACCTATGGTTGATATTTTTTTGACTGATATAGGCTAAGGATATTGATCTCATGAATCAAAGACTGTTTACTACTTCTCGAGAGAGGTGGCACTATTTCTGACTCGTCATGGCACGCTTCATCCATCCGTGTAGTTCACAATGTTGTAAATCGAAGCTGTCTCTCTCTGACATGCCCCAACTCAAGCTTCTATTAAGCACACTGACTTTATTACAATTAATCTGTTAAACACAATTAGTTCCCCGAGTGCTCCTATAGAATTCGTGATACCCAGCTCAGGCCCTTACTTTTTTATCCAAGCTGTGTGCACATGTAAGCTAAACTACGTATAGCCCATTCTGATGGAACGGACTGCGATGACAAATATGCTGTATACCCTGAAACAAACTTTCTGCACTCCATATTGTATATTTAAATCAGGTCAACATCTCGGCTTGAACTGGGTACTATCACCTACGAGCCTATCTGGAAAATGTGCTGAACTTTTCCAAAGAAGCAAAGGATACCTTTTTAACTGCCGAGGGCTATTATCAGACTAAAGACGAATGTAGTATAAAGGACAAATTTAAAAATTCTAAAAAGATATATGAGTGTTTTGGACGCCTGCATACAGACTTCACATTCCAGAAGAAGTTGCTTGTGAATGGGGTTGATATGAAAATAAAGCCCACCCGCACGAATACTGAAATTTGTTAAAATCTTAGGGCTGATCAAGAAGAGGGCGCAAAGCCCTTTGTGATTCATATTATGGAAACATACCTACGTGTAAGCCTTGTGAAATTAAATTCGCCTAAACAAATAGAAATTGAGAAAATTTTCTAAATGCTACAGTAAAATACCCAATTAACAGAGTACAGATCAAACTATACACAGTGCCAGCAGGGTTGGCATCGAAACAGATACAAAACGTGGCCCTGGGAGTTCTACCTAAAAGGATATTAATTGGAATTCAGGGACACGCTTCGGTGAATGGAAAATATAAAAAGAATGCCTTTAAATTCGAGAATTTCGGCCTTAAAAATATAACTCTATACGTCAATGGCGTTGCGTTGGGCGGGGCTATGGATACGGATTAGTCATCAGACACTGTGTTCCCGCTTTGTGCGAGAGCATTTAGTAATCTGGCCCATATTGCAGGTGCTTGTGATTAGGTCGGGATTGGGGTAACGCAGAAAGAATTCCTCGATCAATTTAACCGTTATGTTTGATATCACACTCGACTTATCTGCTAGTGTAAATACACACTTAAATCCACAACAGAGTGGAAACATCTCAGTGAGATTGGAATTCGTCAAGCCGATAGACGGGCCTATTAGTGTACTAGTATACCTCGAGTCACAAGCTCTAATAGAAATTGTCCGCTTCAGGAACGTGGTCACTGACTTTTAGAATGGACGCGAATACACTTAAGAGAGTAATGAATAATGAACGAATCACGCGTTCCAAATTTATCGGTGTGTTTGCGAAGAATAAAACATTGAAATTGCCAACTACGAGATAATGCGGTGGTCTTATTCTGAATGTCGATGTTATTGGTGGTGAAGTGATTCATTGGATAGCTATCTACTTTAAAAATAGGGACCGCCTGTACTATTTTAATTCCCTCAGAACTCATCCATGGAATGACGTTATTATTGTTCTCGAACAGCTACACACTCCCGAAATTGTCTGGAATCCCTATCGATTCCAGGGATATTTTAGTAACGTATGTGGTATGTATTGCCTTTCATTTCTCATGCACATGTCATATGGTATGGAATTTATAAATTTTAAAAAATTATTCGACCCGAGTCACACTGAGCGGAATGATCAAATGGTATGCAAACAGATAAAAAAAAGGTTCTCCTTCGTGCGCACTCGATGTGATGTATGATGTTTTGCTCGTGTATATATAAAACGAATAATTGCTTCAATGTTGTCTCTAATAATGTTAGTTTGTGTATTCTCTAGTTTATTTGAAAAGTAAAGGCAACTAATTCTATAGCTAATTTAAGATGGATATAAAAAATTTTACTATTTTATAAAACATGATTTCTATCATTTAATAAATTGATAAAAATACATTGAGTCTTCTTCTTACCCGAAACACATGAAAAAGAAAAAAAACTCTTACCCCAAACATAAGAAAAAAGCTTACATTATTTCGTTGATGATGTGGCAATCGCTGGGTTGAATGCGCGGTAAAACTTCTACCTCATATTCAGGTCCACGACATGCGTTTCTTCAATGCTATCACGAAAAGATTGTATAACATGAGTCAGCTCCTCATTGGACCTTTAAAGAGAAAGGATAATTTTAAATTAATATGATTACTTCATACATTTTTCTGAATCTTTTTTAATAAAAATCCATTTGCTTTTCATAAAAAACACATACAGAGTAAACATATATATAGGAAGAGAGTTACAATGTGAAGTATCATATATCTTCGAACCGCTCAGAGAAGTTTGTGACCCCTTTAAGAGAAAATGCCGAATAACTTCACATTTCAAATGAATTTATTATGGAATTTTATAAAATTATTTAAAACTTGCAAAGGAGTCTTGGTTGTTATAAGTTAAGAAATCAACGATTTTGATGAATAGACATATCAAAACAGGATTTTACCATAATATTAATAATTAATTACTAATGCAAACTAATCTATAATTAAAAATTGAGGATACCTGCTATTTTCATGAAACATTTTACAATAAATTGTAATGAGATGAAAATGAATTACTCCCCTCCCTATGTACTAGAGGCACTCAATATATTTTGCCCCACCCTTTTTTCTAACCTAAATAATAGGCCATGGGGCTGAAATGTATTTTGAATCGTAAGTTTGAACTTTCTGCGCTTCACATAACCCGATCTTTCTAGTTTGAACCTCCACTCCTTGAATAAAACCGATTTTAAGCGCCCTTGTATAAAACCGATGGTTAACGTTTCGAAAATAGCGTCTGACAGTGATGTGCGTCGTAAACAGAGAGCTGTTATCGAGTTCTTAACCGCAGAGAAGGAAACAGTTGGAAATATTCACAAACGTCTACAAAACGTTTACGGAGATGCTGTTGTTGATTGAAGCACGGACGCTGGTGTAAACTTGTGAGATCATCGGAGAGAGGGAGAGCCAGCTTCGATGATGATCCACGCAGTGGTCGCTCGACATTGTCTGTGACATCTCACACTATGCAACGTGCTAACAGCATCATTCGATCAAATCGGCGCGTCACATACAAGGAGCTATCACTGCAGCTAGGAATTAGTGAAGGAAGTGTGAATACGATAATTCAGCAACTGGGATACTCAAAAGTGTGTTCACGGTTTGATCCTCGCCAAATGACTGACGATCACAAAGCCCAAAGAAAAGAAATTGCTTCTGAGTCGTTGGTTCGATACAAGACAGAAGGGGATGATTTCCTTTCACGAATAGTGACTGGGGATGAGACTTGGGTACACCACTTTGAACCTGAGACAAAACGCCAATCCATGGAGTGGCATCACGCAGACTCCCCACGCAAGAAAAAATTCAAAATGGCTCCCTCTTCAGGAAAGGTTATGGCCACCATCTTCTGGGACATGAAAGGGGTGATTCTGGTGGACATTATGAAGAAACGACAAACAAACAACTCAGAGGCATATATTGCTACCCTGCAGAGACTCCAGAGACGTATAAAGCGAGTTCGACTAGAGAGGAAACTGGAAGACGTCCTTCTTTTGCACTATAACGCAAGACCACACAACAGTTTGCAAACAAGAGAGGCCATCACAAAAATGCGCTTCACTGTGTTACCCCACCCTCCATACAGCCCGGATCCGGCACCTTCAGACTTCCATTTGTTTGGGCCAATAAAGATGCTATTCGTGGAAGAAAGTGTCAGTGATGATGAGGTTGTTGAGGAGTTTAAGAAGTGGCTCCAACAGAACCCAGCGGACTTTTACCAGCAAGGAATAAAGGCCCTTGTTTCGAGGTGGCGGAAAGCCGTAGAAAAGGATAGAGACTATATGGAAAAATAAAAACTTGTAACAAAGGTATGTAAGGTAGTGATGGGACGATTAATCGGAATCGGAATCGAGAATCGGAAGAATCGAGCATTTTTCAGGAATCGGAATCGGAATCGAGAGAATTGTACCATGATTTCCGATTCTTAAAACGATTCTTTAACTTTTAATTGAACCAGTTTTGCAATGTAAACTTTAAAATTTAAATGAAAGAGGATAACAAATTTTATTTTTATTGTATTGTAGCTATACATTAAAACATGTATATCCATGATGTGTAATCAAGAAGATTAAAATGAATTGTTACAACTTACAGTTGATTTTTATTTTTAAACCAATCTATTATAATTTATAATTTATATTACCATACTCATAATGTAAATAGTTAATCTTACCAGAGTAAAATATGACAATTTCCAGAAAAACAAGTATAGAATTATATTTAAAAATATTGAGAATCGGAATCGGAATCGAGAATCGTATCGGAATCGAGACTTTTTAGTGGTATCGGAATCGGAATCGGAATCGTTAAAAATTTTGGTATCGTCCCATCACTAATGTAAGGACTTGTGTACAAAATTTCTGGAACTTACAAGGAAACTTGGAAAGAAAAAAAAAAGGTGGGCAAAATATATTGAGTGGCCCTCGTATTTATATATGATGAAATAATCATGAAGGAAACAGAACGGTGCTCAAGAGCATTCGCCCAATGACATTTTTAGGAACACTAAAATAAATAACAAGTTCGCGACTGAATATAGGCCACAAAAAATAAAATAAAATAGAAATACAGGTAGAGTACATAAATTTTTATACTCACATTTCAACTGCATTCCCTTGCGCCGGATTGTACGGAGCGTCATTGCAAATATCATCAACTGTTTGCGCTGGAAATAATCTCTCCCGATCGGTTGCGTTAAAAAGACTCATTGTAGCCACCGCAGCAGTGTCTCCATCTTCATATAAAGCCGGTAAACTATAAAGTTGTTGTGACTGACCTATGATGCGTGTGTTTATTCACTGATGAAAATAACTGCTGTGAGTTCCAGCTGAAAATACTCACTTTTATATGCATGATTCCCAATTGTTAGCACCACCCTCAGAAGACTCATAGACGGTTCGTAAGTTTGCTGATTGGTTGTCACTGTAACTGGGTGGACTATGTTAAGTGTGTGTTCCAATCAGCTGTCATAATACCGATATAACGGAACCACGCTTTGGGCATTGAAGTCCCGATTGGTTACCTTCACGAATAATGAAGGTGTCTTTATCAGATTTGACTTATTCTCTCCGCAGATTTATTTTCAATGCTCACATCTCAAAGTGAATGAGTGAATTGTCCACTCGCACACTCTGTCACGGTGCTCTCAAGTATTTTGCATTATTATATAAGAGATTTATTTTCCATTATTACCTTGTTAACCTTGTTTGGGTTCCGTGCGTCGGTCTTTCTTCACACGAAGGTCAAGCTGGTGGCCCCGCCTCTAGTCCTTGTTTGGTGGAGGAGCGAGTTGCTCTCTTGCGCTCTCCATCGTACATAGCCAGGTAAACCCGGTTCATCTGGTACCGTCCTGAGCCAGGCATCTAGTCTTCTCTCGAAGACTTCAACTTTGACCCCTGTAATGTTTCTGAGGTCCTTTGGAAACTGGTTGAAAATTCTTGGCCCCCTGACAACCAAGCTCAATTCCTTCAGAGTTGAGGAGGTCCCTTGTTGGGCCTTTACTTTGGGAACACTACACATTCTGCCTTTCCTATTTTCTAGCGTTGTCTGGGTGGTAATTGGGTTTTGTTTGAGGTTTGGTACCAGTTTTTCGATAATTTTCCATATGTAGATTATGGTATACCTCTCTCTTCTTCTTTCCAGGGAGTACAGATTTAGTTTGCGTAGTCTTTCCCAGTAGTTGAGTTCTTTGCAGCCATCAATCTTGGCTGTGAGATGTCTCTGTGTTTCTTCTAGTTTATTAATTTCTTCCTTTTTTTATGGGGACGTCAAAACTGAGCAGTAGTCAAGTTTTGGTATGATCAGTGTTCGCAGCAGAGGAATCATTACTGTCTTGTCCCTCCTTTTGAAAGTTCTTAGTACCTGTCCCACGACTCTCTTTGCTTTGTTTATTGCTATCTGATTTTGTATCTCGAATTTGGCATCTTCGGTCACTATTACCCCCAAGTCGACCGCTTTCGTGCTTCTCTGAATTTCTTGTCTATCTGGAGCATAATATGCAGTGTTTTTAAGTTCCTCATATCTACCATATCTCAAGAGCTGAAATTTCTCGGTGTTAAAAGTCATATTGTTGTCTACTGACCATTTGTATATTTTGTTTGTCTCTCTCTGCAAGGCCTCTACTTCGTTTGCATCGCTGATTTTTCTGCTGATCTTTGTATCGTCCACAAATGATGTTACTATACTGTTGCTGTTTACTCCACTGTCTATGTCTGTTAGCATGATAATGAACAGGAGTGGGGCCAGCACTGTACCTTGTGGTACTGAGCTGCGTACTTCCGATTCTGATGATGATACACCTTGAATTGTGACCACCAGTAGTCGATTTCTGAGGAAGTTGTAGATCCATTTTCCCAATTGCCTCTTATTCTCATATGTTTCATATTATGTGCTATTATACCATGATCCGTGATCGCATTTGTCGAAAGCTTTAGCCAAATCCGTGTATATGACATCATAGTTTTCATTGCCTTCAAGTGCATCTAGGATATTGTTATAATGCTCTATAAGGTGTGATAGGCATGATCTTCCTGATCGGAATCCGTGTTGATTTTCGTTGAATCTTTCCAGTGTCTCCATGAAGTCATAGATTTTCTCTCTCACTATTCTTTCAAAAATTTTGTGAGGGGGGACGTCAAGGACCCTGGTGTATAGTTCTTTGCTTGAGATCTATCTCCTCCTTTATATATAGGGGCGATGTTTGCTCTTTTCAAGATGCTCGGTATTTCCCCCGTGTCTCGGGATCTTCTCCATATCCAGTATAAGGGTGTAGCTATTTCATTTTTACAGTTTTAATTAACAGTGCGTTTCATTTGTCCAGACCTGCAGCTGAATGTGATTTCATTTGTCCTATAGCTATCGCTACATCTTCTGGGGTAAAATCAAAGTCTGATATACATTCTCCTTGCAATTTCTATTTAAAGAATGCATCTATGTCAGGTATCGCTTTGTCACTTTTTGGGGTACTGAATACCGATTCATACTGGGCTCTCATGTTTGAAATATTTCTTTTAGATCGTCTGTTAGTTCATTGTTTCCTTTACTTAAGGGCCCGATAGTAGTGCGCGTTTTTGTTTTCCTTTTCGCATAGCTGTAGAAGTATTTTGGATTTTCCTTTATTGCTTCTACCGCCTTTTCCTCTTCCCTCTCTGTATAGCCCTTTATCAGAGTTTGTATTTCCAAGTCGATTCTCTCCAGTTTTTCTTGTATTTCTTTCCTGGCATTGTTGTCTCCGCAATTAGCTAACTTCTTCGCTACTCTCTTTCTTTTGCGGAATATTCTCTTTTGCCTCTCTAGCCAGTTCCTCTTTCCTTTTGGCTGTGCTTTCGGAGCATATTTTTCCAAAATTCTCAACGTCTTTTCTTCCAAGGTTGTTAGCATTTCCTCAGTTGTTTTATTCTCGAAAACTGTTCTCCACTCTATTTGGGCCATGTGTGATCTGATTTCTTCCCAATTTATGGTCTTGGAGTTTAAGTTAAAGCCCCAAACTTGCTTCTTCCTTCCGTACGTGTGTCTTTTAAAGTTATCGCCATATTTGTTGATAACTCGATTATATTGTGGTCTGAGATAATAGTTGGAATTATTTTTATATCCGCAATCAAGTTCGTGTTATTTGTGAATACCAGATCTAGGCAGTTATTTTTCCTATTTTTCTTTTATCTCCTGTGTCAACATAAACTCGTTTGTGAGAGCCATCAGCATTCTTGCTTGCTCCTCCTCTCTTGTGCCCCCTTATCTTGCTGTATAAATATATTTCTACACAACTTTTTGTATTTTATAAATGGGAAATTAAAAACGCCACAGAGTATTATATTAGGGGATGGAGAGTTTACCGACTTTATTAGGGTTCTGATATCCTCAATGGCATCCAAAAAAATTTCATTTGGAGAGTTTGGAGGTCTATAGATGACTATCAGTACCACGTTTAGTTTCTCTATTTTCACTGCAAGAGTTTCCACGAAACTGTTGGATTTACTTATTACCGTCTCTGTCATATGCCTTTCATGTATATAAATAGCACAACCACCTTTACGTCTCGCTGTTCTCTCTGCTCTTAGTAAGTTGAATCCATCGATATGCAATTCTTATCGATACAGTGTTCGTAGTTATCGCAGTTTCCTTGGTAGTCTTTAAGATGTGTTTCTGTGAGGCATGCGATGTCCGCCCTTGTTTCGTCCATAAAACCTTTCAGGTACGAAACTTTGTTTCGTGAATTATTTGGTTTTAGTCCTTGAATATTTGCCAAGACAATGTTTATGTTCTTTGTTTTGCATTGCCCCGTGTGCATTTTAAGTTCGTTGTCCTTTGATATCGCGTGTTTTGTAGCCTTGTGGTCCTCCGAGATGGATCCGTTCCCGCCTATCTGTTCTGGTAGCTTCTTGCCAGGAAGCGGTCCGGCTGGAGGGTTTCCAGCTGTGTCAGATGCATGTGCTATATAAAACTTAGCAGCCGTATTGTGTCCGAAATGTTGAAAAAATTTTGTGTGCTATTTGTGTTTTGTTTGCTATTTGGGTACATATTCTTTTTTTCTCACATTCCTTCTGTTGTCATTTGAGACTTGTCCTTTGTCCTTTGAACTTGTCGGGAGATGATGGTAGTAGCATTTTCTCCTGTACTGGCAGGTTCCTATGTCGCGTAGGTCTTGCAAATGTCCGGATGGTAGAATTTGCATTTTCCACCAAATTTGCAGTGACCATTATTATAGAAGTAGTTGCACACAGGAGGGTGTTCATAAATACATTCTCCTCCCTTAGATCTGCATATTACTTTCACATAGTATTTACTATATTTTTCCCCCATTTTTACTTGGGACCTTTGTTTTTGGTAGTTTCAGTATGGTTTCTTTATTGTCTACTTGTTTTTTCCTATTACTGCTAATGCCCTTTGTTTGAAAACTTTGGATTCCGTTCACTTGTTCAGCGCCCGTTATAAGACAGATTTCTTCGTCGCTCCAATTCAGGCATTGAAATTCGAATAAGTTCTGGCAAAGATCACAGCGAATTGTTTTTGATTCATCTGTTTATTTTTTACAGTATCCACAGGGTTGTATGAATTGATTTACCATTTATCTTATTAAATAACATTTGAAATATTTCCACAACGCTAATATCATTACAGCCCTGACACGATTTTGTGTTCAGAAGATGAGTGTGAATAATTTATTTGTGCTTATTTGATTGTATTTGTACTATTATAAGCCTCTCTATATTTCTAATATATGTAATTTGATTGTATTAATAAATAAAAACAAACGTCGGTCTCTTTGCACTCATAAGACTCACAGCTTCATCCTCAGATTTCCCATTTTTGACATGGGTTAGGTTAAGTTACACTGCTTATGGAATCCGAACCATGGATCGCTACATCATCTGGACACGGTCTCCCGTCCAACTACTACCTAGACCTAACATCGCTTAACATCGCTGATCCAACGGGGAGGTGTGTTAGAACGAGGCCACAAAGCATGCGAAATACATATACTAAATATTGTACATTATGCAGTTAATTAGTAATTTTTTATGCTTTTTAGAAATTTAATTTCTAAGTGAAGTATAATATATTGGAAGCATTCGTGAATGTAAAATAAATAAAGAGGTTTATATTGTCGGTCTCTTTGCACTCATACTACTCACAGCTTCATCCTCAGAGTTCCCAGTTTGGACATGGGTTAGGTTAGGTTAAGTTACATTGGCTATGGAATCCGAACCATGTGTCGCTACATCATCTGGACACGGTCTCCCGTCCAACTACTACCCAGACCTAGGTTAGGTTAAGTTCCTAAGAAAGACCAGACGTAGAGGCAATCTCTATATATAAATCTTCATAAACCATTAGTTAGAGAAAGGTACTTTTTTAGGGTAGATTATCCTTATATTCTTTCTTAGGCTTCTAGGTCAGGTGAGGTTCGTAAGAAGGACCAGACCTAGAGACAATCTCTATATATAAATCTTTATAAACCATTAGTTAGAGAAAGGTACTTTTTTAGGCTAGATTGTCCTTATATTCTTTCTTAGGCTTTTAGGCTAGGTTAGGTTAGGTTCCTAAGAAAGACCAGACCTAGAGACAACCTCTATATATAAATCTTTATAAACCATTAGTTAGGGAAAGGTACTTTTTAGGCTAGATTGTCCTTATATTCTTTCTTAGACTTTTAGGCTAGGTTAGGTTAGGATCCAGTTACAAAGAGAATCTATGGTCTGAACCGCGGGTCACTACATCATCAAGATGAGTAGAACAGAATAAATTTTATATATATATATATATATATATATACCTTACCTTACAACCTTACAAAGGTTCCGCGTGATGATTTCTCATTTCGCGAAGTTACAAGGAGAATCTATGGACCAAATGAATTACTCTCAATACCAATTTTAATGGTATATACAGGGTGGTGCAAAAGTCTGGACCCATAGGCGGTTTATATGGAAAAAAAATGTGGCCTGCATGAAGTTTATTATGAAATGAAATTTAATTAACCATACACCAGTGACTAAATTATGTTAAATTTAACGTTCTAGTTCAGAATTTACAATAAGTGTAATGGTATTTCGTATAATCGAGGCATAAGGAAATTTGCCACTGAACGTGAGGTGGCTCCTTCTTTTGCGTACAAAAGCACAAGCTCTATTCTTTCTGCTATTGTTAACTTGTCTGCCATAGGGTAACAACCTGAAAAATATTTAGTAAAATTATAAACAAAAATTAAATTATAAAAACTATTATAAAAATCGAAAGATATTTTTTATATAGTAAATTGCCTATGGGTCCAGACTTTTGCACCACCCTCTATATATACGGGTGGATACGATTCTTTATGCAGTAAAAAATATCCTTTTTTTTACAAAAATTTTATTTAGCTTTTATTTTTCAAGTGTCTTTAAAATAAAAAATAACTTGAAAGCTTTTGGAATATTGTGTTTATTAAAACTCGCGAGGTATTGATTGAATAAGTTCTTTTAAAATGGAACAGATGTAGGAGAGAGAGAGAGAGAGAGAGAGAGAGAGAGAGAGAGAGAGAGAGAGAGAGAGAGAGAGTGTGTGGAAAGAGAAAGAGAGAGAGAGAGGGTGGAAAGAGAGAGAGAGAGAATTTTGTCACAGAAAGCAGGCGGTCAGAAATGCAGCTAACACAAATACATATTTTTTATATAAAATAAAGCCAAACCTCCAGTATTAGAAACTGATTGTACGAATTTCGATATGGCTGCTGCTGTTGCTTGAGGCTAAATTGTTTGGCTTTGTTATCGCCTCCGGCTACCATCTCACCTAATGTAGGTCGATCTTCGCTTTAGACCATTCCTGTTGTCGCATTCTTTTACGTGAACTTTTTGTCCTAGATTTAGTGGGAGAGAGAGTTCCTTGTGTTTTGCTTATATAAAATTAATAAATATTATAAAACTTGTAGAAAACTGCAGAGCATTACGTTATTGGCAAAGATTCATTTATTTTATAAGTAAAAAGTTTCACTTTCAGATTCTTTGTTTGCTTGCTTGCTTGCTTGCTTTCGTGCTTCCTTTGCATTAAATAATTCGACCTAGTATATCTACTGCATATTATTAAGCATATTTTCATATGGGAAGTTGGCTAAAATTTGGAAAACTGCTCACTCGCTTCAAAGAGACAAGGAGATTGTTAAAATTTTATTATTTAGTATAAATGTGTATATAGATTTCTCATATATACTGTATATATATATATATATATATATATATATATATATATATATATATATATAATATATATATATTATAAGGTCTTTGTTTCATGTCTTCAATCAGGCTGTGTATTTCTTATATTATTAATTTTTTTATTAAATAATTGGGATTCGTTTTGCGTCTAAATAAACAAAAATATTGTAGTGGTGCTTTATTTAATTATTTTGCTAAGCCAATTAAGGAGAACAGCTCCCTCTCTGTTGCCTTTAATAAATAAATAATTTAATTATATAGTACTATCTGGCAAGCCCCTCTAAGCATTGAGAACATCTCTCTCTTACCTTTAATAAATAAATAAATAATTAAAATAAATAGTGCTCTCTGGTAACCCTATATATATATATATATAAATTCAATAGTGCTCTCTGGCAACCACTCCATATATAAAAAATTAAAATAACTGGCGCTATCTGGCAACCTCCGACCTTCTATATAACAGATGTTGGTACCCTGAGCTCGCATTATGCGTCTGGCTGGTGCCAGGCGAAAACACGGTCTCTCTCTCTCTCTCTCTCTCTCTTCTTAAGTTAGGATAACCCTTTAAGGGGTGAGGCTGTCCCACCTTCTGCCCCCAAAGAGATCAGGGTCACCCCTTTGGGGAGATCACCCTCCCTTCTCCCCCCAAAGCTCCCCTTCATGCAACTTTCGGGGTGCCCCACCCCCTTGTTGCATAATCCCCTCCCCTTGTTGCAATACACCCTCCCATTTGCACCATTACCCCTCCCCATTTGCAACATTACCCCCCCTTTGCGACATTGATCACCATTGCATTGCGCTCTACCATTTTGGGCTCATACTACTGCAACTGCTTAAAACTACCATCACTGCTTTTATCCACTGGTAATGTAAAATGAGCCAATCTATATAAATATGTTCTTTGAACTGCTGAGTGTCTAGAATGAAATAAGAAGGGCACAATCTGTGTCTTGCGTGTTCTTATATCTAGAGCCAACTCTTCAAAATACTTATTTAGAGCTGCTGTCACGTAACTTTCTTCAGTCTTATAGATGCCATTATCTCTTATTGATGGAAGGCATAACTCACTATGAAATGTCGAATAAGTGGCATGAACTCCTGCATCTGCTCTACTTGAATTGTAAACAAGAAGTGTATTTGATGGAGATAAAGATAAGAGACTATCTTCCAAATAATTAGTCTTATACAGTAATAAGGTTCCATTATGATTACTGCAAGTCTATATGAACAGCTACCACAATACAACTTTTTATATATTAGTGAATTTGAACCAAAGATAGACATTACACAATCAACCTCTACACTCCCTCATTTCCCTTTATTAGTATGGTTAGCTTTATTAGTATTGTTACATAATGATTTAATATACGCGAGACTGGTGGGTGGGGGAGGGAGTGTGGAGGTTGGTTGCGTAATGTTATTTTTGGTTAAAATTCACTAGTAGGGCTATTAGTATGGTCGAAATAGGACAAAAAGGGCATCAACCCGGAATAAATTACCCCCAAACAAGTTTGGTATCGTTGGAAGCGCAATTTTATGTAGATTAAGAAAATCATATGCCTCAATTTGTCTCCTTTGGGCAAAAAAATTATCTATATTTGAAAAGAGGGGGTCTAACACAAAATGAGTCCTAAATCCCAACATGTGAAAAATGACAAAACTATATTAATTCTCAATTTATTCAAAGCTTCTGGCTTTTTTGTAGAACATATCATAGTACGAAAGTTGCATGTATATATATATATATATATATATATATATATATATATAGAATGCACTATCCTGTCTCTGTGTAGTGAAAATGATCTAATCATGCTATAAATATTCAGTCATCATTCGAAAGGTCCAATATGTCTCTATCCAAATCAGCATCATCTGCGACATCGACATCTGCAACTAAGACTCGATTTTGGCATTGCTGGCCCCTACAGTTACCACATGCAAAAACACATTTCAAACCGTTCTTCTTGCACGAGCATGCCTCAGTGCCGCAGGTGTTCTTTGAAGATGTCTTACAGTTGCAGCGGATGTACTTGAGGAGACTTGCTGGGGCTGACTCAAGGTTAGTTTTCACCGGTATTAGTGTGCTGCCTTCAAAGATCCATCCCCATTAATTGGGTCTCAGGCATTCTAAGTCCAACTGTTTCCACTGCGACACCTGCAGATGAATTCTCAATGAGTGATAATATGCATTACTCTCTGAGTCACAGTGTTCGACCTCCAGAAGGTCCTCTAAACTTTGAAGCGGATCTTCAGGAATGAATTTGCGGAGGAGTTTGATTATTATTAGAGCAGACTCAGTGAGGAGATGTCCTCGCATTGCTCTCGAAATTGCTTTCCCTGACATTATATGTTCGACAGCATTTGGTCCATAGATGGTCTGGAACGCCTCTGTGAGACCAGACCCTTTCATTAGCGTACCTACGCTACCTAGAAAGCTCATCGTCAGATGGAAGCCGCCAAGAACGAGGACGATGGGCAGGGACTTTGCCTTCACTATTTCCATTGCTTTCAACCAGAGAGGTTGGTCAAATGTAACCACGGGTGTATCGATTTGCAGTTGTTTTGCTTGCTCAGACATGAAAACAAGGACAGAGTAGATACATGTGAGATCAGATGGGACCATGTCTAGTATGGGAAGGAACGAGATTGTGGCTTTTCCTGGATAATCTCCAATGGTGACGTTTGTCATGAAACCAGACCAATTTGGACGTTGACTTTTGCCGAAGAAATACGCAGCATGCCAAAGCATATCAAGACCGGTGTCAGGTGGAAGAACATATGGCGTCTGCAGCTGTAGGTGGTGTTTGAAAAACACTGTAGACAGTCCGGAGTTCTCGGGGGGCATGTATTCGACAACTGGGATGCCTTTACCTCAGATGACTTGGTGTGCGAGTTTACGCTTTTATCGCTTGATTGGTTGTAGATTTTGCAGTGGAGTGTTTCCTGCGTATGCTGTAGTGGACACGCAACTCATCGCATGCAATGAACCTTTCCCATCAAGGGTCATAGGGTTGTGGTCCACGTTGTCGGCCATCCATTGCGTGAACGAGACAGGCAAGTAATCTCTGAGAAAGTCGCTGGTATTTTCATTCTCAGTTACTGACTGCTTGTATCGGAGAACTTCATCCGGACTCACAGAAATCCCTAATGCACTCAATTCGTTGAGTAACCATTTGGACCCGAAAACATTGTTTACTTCAACGCCTAGCCCAAAGGGAACAGGGGGGATACAGGATCGATGGCGGGTTACATTGACAATACACTGACCGATACTCACTTGGTGAAGTGGGTATTTGATCAGTTTTTCCAGGAACAACCGCAATAATGGTGGTAACCATTCCTTTCCTTTCTCTGTGCTTTCAAGAATTTCATTCGACGGGTAGTAATCACAATCAAACTCTGCCGACCGAATATCCCCAAGAATCAATTCGTTACAATTCGTTCAGCCTCATCTTCAGCTCTCTTCATCCTATCTGCATACCATTTATCGTTGATGATGTAATCAGCGGTGTTTCGCAGGCAAACGACATTTGATCTTCCCGCTAGCGCACCATCCATTTGGTGTCATAAACATCAGATCCAGCAATTTTGATCAGCTTCTGGCGTACATCTGAAAACGAATACAGTTTACCTTCTGATTCGAGCCACTGACAAAGTTTTTCGAAGTCCTGAATTTTCGTCCTGTTGACTGGCCGACCGGGACTATTCAGTTGAGGAACACCGCTCTTCTCAATAAGCTTCTTTCGAAACCTGTCATAACATGCTTTGTGATATCGAGCCTCAGCTGCGACAAGGTCATGGCAGCTTAGCACATGCTTTTTACTTTCAGTGCCCATTCATCATCATTTCGTTCGCTGCAAACTTTCAGCAGGTTTTCTCTGATTTGCAAAGTTCGGAATTCAGGTACGTTGTCTCGTTTGACATGTTTTCTGTCGGCATAACATGGACGTTCACAGAAGAGACAGCTACTTTTCCAGTCAAATTGTGTAATTCCTCCTCTCGTTTCAACTCGCAGAACTTTACCGGTAGATCCCGTTGCATCTTCAGGCCTGGCAGTAGATTTGCGCTTTTTATTGTCGGCAGCTTTCTGACAGTCACGATGGATTTTTAGAGGTACGCTTTCCAACCTTGTTTCTGTGAGATATTTATGCAGAACATTGTCTTCAACTGCGATACTGTATTCTACAATGGTCTGTATTCCCCTCTGCTGAACATTTTGTAGTTTGTTTGAATTCGTTTCTGGCCGTCGGCACTTCACACAGTGATCACTGTTGATTACGTGGACAGTGCTTGATGCCGATGAAGATGATTGAGAAGCAGCTTCCATGTCACTCATTACAGAATGTCCTGAAACAGACAAGTAAATTAAGGATTAGTATAGTTTTGTCTTTTTTGACGTGATTTAGGGCTCATTTTTGTCTTAGACCTCCTCACTTCAAATGCAGATACTTTTTTTCCAAAAGGAGGCAAATTGAGGAATATGATTTTCTTAATCTACATAAATTTGCGCTTCCAACGATACCAAACATGTTTGGGGGGTAATTTATTCCTGGTTCAACTCTAATTCGACCATACACTATATAAAAAGTCGTATTGTGGTAGCTGTTCATATAGACTAGTAAAATAGTTATAATAGTAATCATAATGGAGCCTTATTACAAGGGCGACCCAAAGTTAATAAAGTTAATAATAAGGTTAAAAATTTGCTATTAGGTTAATAAAGTTAATACTTTAGTTATGGGTTAATAAAGTTAATAAAATTATTAATAAGGTTAAAAATTTGCTATTGTAAGTTAAAACTTTCGTGATGGATTAATAAAATAAAATTAACGAAAATGTGGAGTGAAAGTGCGTAAGCAAATAAATAATTTCCGGTTCTCTAACATGATGTTGTAATATGCATTCTGGATTCTTATTTACATAGAGTCTATACACTGATTAATGATGATTATACAAGCTGATTATGCATTATTTCTACATTACACTTTCGTTATTTATCGACGTAGTGTTTTCCTGAGCTTTCCAACATTTGGTAGTTTGGCGTGTATTCATACAATATGTGAATACTATGTGAATATTATGTTTTGGCTTTTGTTGTTAGAATCAGTTCAGTAGTACCATAAATCACATATTTAATTAACTATATTAATTTTGTTTATCTTTTTGGCAGAATATATAAATTTCAAACATGCCTAAACAGTAAAACTGCGAACTCAGCTTTTGCGAAAATCCAGGCAATTATTACTAGCTATCCTGGTGAATTTGTCCAAACTCCAACGACATAACTAAATAAGTTCGTTAATAATTTAATAAACAAATGGGATCACTTTAACATATTGCTTCCAAAAGCATTCGGGAAGCACTATGTTAAAGTGATCCCTCCTGGGAAGCAATATGTTAAAGTGATTAACACTGGTAAGCAATATGTTAAAAAGAGAAAGGTTGATTGGTTAGAAAGAGGTTGGTAATCTAGGAGATAACCTACCGACCGTAAACAAAGCTATAAATGTTGACAAAGTTATAAACTTCCTCAGTTCTTTCTTGGTATTATACTATACAAGTCGGTTATAAAGTTCTTTCTTGGTGTTATACTATACAAGTCGGTTATAAAGTTATAAAAGTTGTGGACGATTCGAATATGACCACAACGCGTTGTGGACGATTTGAAAATTATTGAATGCCCGGTTAGGTCAACTGTACGCCCTTGACGATTGGTTAGGTTAAGTCGTGATATTCTCGTTAAAACTAACGAAAATATCACGGCTTAACCTAACCAATCGTCAAGGGCGTACAATTAACCTAATCAGGCACCAGTGGTGGGCACCGTTAACCAAAAAGTTAACTTCGATAACGATAATCCGTTAACCCCAATTTTTAACTCCGATAACGATAATCCGATAATTTTACTACAAAGTTAACGGAAGTTAACGATAATCCGTTAACGATAACTATTTCTTTACTAACATTTAAAAAAATCAAGGAAAAAGCTTTAAAACCCATAGAAAATGTTTATTTATGCAAAATCCAACAATAAATAGGTATTTAACTATTTTTATCAAGTTTTGCAACTTTTTTGCTTAACTTTTTTTTTTATTTTTAATAAAAAATGTACTGATTACATGTTTTGAAACCCTTGTAACCACTAACCATTAACTAAATTTTAATTTACCAGAGAATTATTATGGCGGGAACTGAAAGGTAAAATTAAATTTTAGGCACATTTATTAAAGACTATGACACAATGTGCTGGTTGCCCTTCAGAAAGACCAACTTCTCAAAGTTAGGCCCAACTGCCAGTCTTGACCTCTTGGGCCTCAGGATGTCCTTGCCGAGAGAGAAGAGCCGTTCCACTGCGGCAGAGGACGGAATTGGCAGACTGAAGTTATGGCGGTCTGAATTCATTCGCGGAGCGGTGATCTTCCGTGAATGACTCCTCGCAGTTAACGTGTTAACGGACTTTAACAGACTAAATATCGAGTTATCGGAAGTTAACTGGTCCGATAACGATAAATGGAAATTAACTTCCGTTAATAGTCCGTTAAAAAAGTTAACTTCGTTAATTAACTGTTATCGGATTAACGCTTTAGTGCCCAACACTGTCAGGCACTCAGTTGACCTAACCAGGCACTCAGTTGACCTAACCGGGCATTCAGTTGACCTAACCAGTTGGTTAATTTTTACATTTACGTCTTATTCTAAAGTTGCTTAAAATAAATTTTTTACTGTACTTTGTCTGACCATAGAGCGCAACAATTCTAATAAATTTACTTTCAATCTAATATTTTAACATGTTATGATTTACTTTTTATGCCTTTACTTTATTAAAACGAACATTTTTTTTATCGTACTTCTTATCCTAAATATTGGGAAGCAATATGTTAAAGTGATCCAACAAATGAATGTGATGTTTTGTTTTATTACTAAGCGTTAATATTTATCCACAAATGAGTTGCAAATAAAGAATTTTTTAGGTTAAATTAAGTTAATAATTGGTATGAATAAAGTTAATAATTTCAATTTTTTAGGTTAAAATTGGGTCACCTTACTTATTACTGTATTAGACTGGTAAACTACATGGAATACCAACGCTGTTTACGATCATATTAATTGTTTAGGTTCATCTGAAGATCAGGGCCCCAGCCTTCTTTAGCTAGCCTTATAAGGCTAACTAACGAAAATATCACGACTTAACCTAACCAATCGTTTGGTCAACTGTACACCCTTGACGATGGGTTAGGTTAGGTCGTGATATTTTCGTTAGTTAGCCTTATAAGGCTAACTAACGAAGGCTGGGGGCCCTGATCTTCAGGTGATCCATTGTTTATCTTTATGAACACAGACATTACATTATAATGACCTGTATGTCACATTCAATTGTCCTTTAGATATACAGTATATGTCTGTGTTATATGTTGTTGGCCTTGGTTGTCCCCCTCCACCCCATCTTCACCCAGTTGGGGTACCTTGACTATCAGTGTGGCGTTGCCACATGTACAGAGTCGCTTGTGAAGCGAGGAACATTACATATGCGGACAACTGTACATCCCAATAAATCCTTAATACTATCCCTATATTCCATACTTTATGGCTACCCTGTATAATAGAAAACAGGAATAGCAGATCGTGTAGCATTTTTAGACTGCAGGCTAGACAATAAACTCCTTCAACCCTGCATGAAGAAGTTTTTCTGTTAGCAGTTATGGGCAACCTTTTTAAGTGACGGAGGATTGAAAAAGTTTTTTGCGGGCTTGTGTAGAGGGTGTCCATAAAGTCACGCATCATAGGAACATAAGCAATGTCTATTTAGTTATGTCCCCATCATGCCAAATATGTTGAGGAACATTCAAAGAAACATGTTTTGAGATTGGTCGGAATCATTTCGAACAAATAAATAAAACAAAATAAACAAAATAAATGTATTTCCTATGATGCGTTACTTTATGGACACCCTGTAGAGTTGCCAACAAATATTATTAAAAATCTTAACTTAATTTGCCTTTTGTTTCCACTATTATATTATAATTTTTTAAACACTTTTATTCACTAATGAATATTTGGATATAAAAAAGTACCATTGGGAATGGGAATATATTTGCTGAAGCGCTATCTTTAGTAATCGCCGGCTAATTGGTGCAATTATTACTAATTTATTTCTGGTACGTAATAATAAAGGTACTATATAGTCATATGTTGCACATCGAAATATAAAATTTTCTATTTTACATTTTGATCCTCACGGATATTGGCACTGCAGTTCAAATAAAATTTTAATGCTGCAAATTTTTTTTAATTACAAAAATCAAGAGGGCCGTGTCTTAGTAATTTAGATCGGAGGGAGGCTGGCCGGATTAAAAGCATTCGCTGGCCGGATTTGGCACGCTGCCCGAGGGTTCCCCATGCCGGTGGTAGAGGATCAAAGTCGTTTTATCAAGTACTCGGTTCAACACCTAACTCAGGACAATATCAGATGAGCTGATGTGCTGGTTACGTGAGAAAGAGAGTTCAAGAAAACAACTCCCCCCCCCCCTCACCATACCAACTCTGCAATGAGGGCTAAAACCTGCAGGACCTCCCACTGTTTACTGAATTTCCCTAAATCTTATTATACTGTAGTCGTAAGTAGTATAGCCGCAAAAGGTTAGAGTGCAAGAATGTTGCAAGTGATTACGT
This sequence comes from Bathynomus jamesi, assembly GCA_023014485.1. Taxonomy (NCBI): domain Eukaryota; kingdom Metazoa; phylum Arthropoda; class Malacostraca; order Isopoda; family Cirolanidae; genus Bathynomus; species Bathynomus jamesi. The sequence goes on from JAJOZX010000687.1 coordinate 616,402, forward strand.
AATGTTGCAAAGGGGGTGGGGTGTTGCAAAGGGGGTGAGGGGTGTTGCAAAAAAGGGGGAATAAAATTCCCCCCAAAGGGCTCTTTGTTGCCAACCGGGGTTGCAAGGGGCATGCAACTTAGAGGCGGAGTTCTTCCCCAAGCTATTCCCCCCAAAGGGCCAGAAAGGAGAGAAAGGAGGAGGAGAAAGGAGGAGAGGTGTTCACCTGGCAGGAGCCAAGTGCATATTAAGACTTCAGCCGAGTAGGCGTTGTTTTATAGGCTCCTAATCAGCCAGTTGGCTTAGAAGGCGTAAATGGCTTGAGTTGCCAGATAGCGCCATGTATTCAGTTTGTGCTATATATTTAATTCTAATCGAAGACTGAGTTGCCAGATACCACTTTTTAACGATACCATTGTATACATTATTATAGACTCCTAATCAGCCAGTTGGCTTAGAAGGCGTAAATGGCTTGAGTTGCCAGATACCACTTTTTAGCGATACCATTGTATACATTATTATATTTCTTAAAAGTTGGTTTAGAATACCGGTAGTAGGTTTAGAAGGCGTAACATGATATAATTAAGTAAAACAACATTGCATCATTCTGTTTATTATAAATATATAGAAAATAAATATACATTTCAATAATAATTGAGGAATATGCATATAATCATAACAGTACAGGAAATATATACACACAATTATGGAGATATATATAAAATAAATATACATTTCAAATAGAAATAAATATACATTTCAATAATAATAGAAATATGCATATAATCATAACAGTACAGGGGAAATATCACGCAAAATATATAAATACATTTCAATAATAATAGAAATATGTATATAATCATAACAGTACAGGAGAAATATCACGCAAAATATATAAATACATTTCAATAATAATAGAAATATGCATATAATCATAACAGTACAGGAGAAATATCACGCAAAATATATAAATACATTTCACTTTTTTTCAAAATATTAAACTCGCATTTAATCGAGTTTACAATTACATCATTATTGCTCTGCATTACGCAGTATATGCGGCTTAATAATATTTCACCGCTTAAAGTATAGGGAAACCTGTATTCGATATGAAGGGCTTTCATATCGTTCAGTACTATTTTTGTTCCCACTTTACAACCGGTTGGTAAGTCATCTTTAAATACGTCTAGAATACAATCAAAAGCACGCACAAAGAGTTCATCGTTAGCTACATTATTAAACACAAGTTTATAAACACGCTTTTCCAATCGAGGGTTTATTTCTACCGACTCGAGCTTTTCAATCGTGAACTCACTCAACATAACGGCAATTGAAATAATCTTCTAAATCGTTACGACAACTGCGCGTTATATAAAGAAATAGTTCTTCAGGGTGAACGGTGTAGGTGAGCTCAGCCTTGTACCGATCAATTGCTTTGTACCAAAGTTCATGGTATTTCAAAGAGTCTAAACTTTTTAAATAAACGTCCAGCTCTAGACCATTCTCACCAGCCCTACACTCGGTAAACCCATCGAGCAGAGCGGTGTATGCGTATTCAAGTACTGTATCAAAATAAAGCATATCCGTAACACGCGCGTCTAATATAGGTTTCAGCTTACGGAATCCGACGATTTCAAACATTCTGTCGAGGATGAAACGGTTTCGCGTAGGAAAGAGCGTTATTATCAGAAGCATTCTTCCACATCAGCCGTATATCAATGCACGGCCGATCGTTATTTATACACAACGTACATACAACGGCGTATGAGGGTGCGTCACTAATCTGCTCTCTTCTTGTACCTACGTTAGCAGGTATTTTATAACGATCTTCACTCCACTTCTCAACTATCACGAAGATTCTATTCATCTCCTCGACACTTAAATAAACCCGTTTGTTTGTTTGTCTACATTCCGTTTCCAGTACATAGCTAACGGTACCGGAATTACGCCTGAACACGCGCAACGATTTCGTCACGGACACATCGTACGAGGCGTTGAGAATGCTGCTCAAAGGAAGTTCCATCGTATTCGAGGAGCGCACGTCCACTCGGTTCAAGCTCTGAGATAACTATGAGCCGTGTGAGGCACGCAGGTAGGCAGGAACGGTTCGACGGGCGGCTGACTCGATGATACGTGAATGGGCTTGTTCGTATGATCCGCGAGTCGCACCGAATTGTTGTACATATTTGTTTTTCCGGTACAAGAATTAATTTCATCACTACCAGCCTACGCACCAGACAGTTTACCTCAGGATAAGAACTAGGCACATTTTATGTTTTACTAAACATCTTCACACTCCGGCGCACTATTTGAGAGGAACATATGCTCATATTTTTCCTTTCTGCCCATCAAACGATACTCGTCTCTAAAGTCTGTTAAAAACTCACGCAGGGCACTAGCCACAACCTCACTACGAACCTCATCATGATATACGTTAATATAGTGATAAAAATACTTAAGATTGTCCATGATCACGAGATTCACATTTTCAGTCGTAGGGTATGAGTAATCGACATGGTGTAGCATGACGTAATACCGCTTGTCACACCACCCATCCGCAAGACTCATTATCCATACCTGCTGCTTCTCTTCTGCACGCGTTGTTTCTTTTACTTCACGGTATATGTGAGACTTTATAAAGTTTAGCTCTACAGCATACTTCAGCACATCGTCTGTGCAACGAAAGCCTTCAACGGTCTCACCAGAACATCCGTAGAGTATTTGTACATCTTGGAACTTCGCACAATCCAATGTGTTTTTAAAAGAGGCATAGGAGGGGGGAATAGGAAGTTTTTCGGTATCCACCACATCCTGACACTTTGCTGAATACCATTTCATAAACGTTGTACAAGCAATATTAAAGGTAGCCATTTGAATACACGTCTGATCTCTCGGGCTTACTGCAGTCGACTGACCACGCAGGGACTCCCAGATAGTAGCATGACTCACGGTCTTACAGTGGGCGGAGCTTAGAACTTTCACCTGTGCACACACACACACACACACACACACACACACAAAGGAGAAAGTGAAACGCTAATTGAAACATGATTTATTTAATAAACGAGATATTCAAGTTATATATATTTACAAATACGATTTAATAAACGAGATATTCAAGTTATATATATATTTACAAATACGTGTAATAAATCAATAGATACTTTACAAATACGATTTAATAAACGAGATATTCAAGTTATATATATTTACAAATACGTGTAATAAATCAATAGATACTTTACAAATACGATTTAATAAACGAGATATTCAAGTTATATATATATATTTACAAATACGTGTAATAAATCAATAGATACGATTATATACAAGACAAATACGTGTGAGTTAACAATAGAAGCATCATACGTTATGGTATCCAAAGGGTACGGTATCATAGGTACCAGGTAACTGGTAACGTTTCCTATAGGTGTTACGGCACACCTTCGTACCCCTAAGTTCCTTCACGCCCCCCAGCTTCTGCGCCCGAAAATTGTGGGTGCCTACAATTAGTTGGGGAGTTGTTCGCCCTCATCATCGTCCAAACATACTAGATCCTTCAACGATTCAAAGTTAACAACCCGCCGATTCGCATGGTTGAGCGTAATACCCTTTGCCTTCACGATATATTTCATTTCCTCCCCCACCCTGACCCGTACCCCATAAGTTTAGGTCCTGTTGAGACAAAAGAGTCGGCGTATGCGTTGTCCCCATACTCATCCTTGATCTCATCAGTGAGCTCGCCGAGGAACTCCCCAATAGGGCATGTATTCACCCTCCCTCTCTGTGAATATCACGCTATCTGTATCGGCATACAATACTCTCCGCCCAAGAGAATGCAATAGACCCCAAAGTTTTATACGGGCATAGGCTGTTGTGAAGCTGGCCACAGGTATGTTTGTAACCCTTGAGGTATCTGTGGCCAATTCAGTGTTGTTGTACTTTATTATGTAAGTATTACCTACATTCACGATCTCCATGACCTCTTTATCGGGAGCATTGGCATAATCCCAGACATCACTATAACTTTGTGCCAAATGAATGCTCCCTTGCCGGTATTCTGCGCAAATTTTCCCCATAGACTGTTTAGACACAACTTTGCACTAAAGCGCTTGCCAGGATTCTTTGCAATTTGGGCACGATCAAGTTGTATACCTTCGCGGTCGCGGTAACGTTGAATATAGGCAGACTTTTCATCTTCGGTATCAACTCCTCGCGGATACCCTGATGCCTCAACCTTATCCTTCAAAAAGGCGTTTATATATGGTGTGAAAAGGTTGGGTAGCTTCTGAAACCTCCACACCTCATGTATCTTCAGTATTCTATAACCATGGCGTACGGCTAGGGCCAGCTCAGGACTTGTATATACGCCTCTGATCTTACGCTGGTGGGGTATATGGTTACAATCGCCGTTATCCTCTTCCGCGCACTTCACGCACAGGGGAAACATGAGCTTGTCGTCGATAACGACAGGTAAGATTGGCATCCATAAATTGCGTGGGGGGAGTACGTCTACGAAAGAGAGCCCAAAGTAACGATCATTCAAATTTCTTGAAAATTCATTGATGGATGGCAGGTTAGGTCCCACCAGTTTCTCAGGAGCGCCCACGGGGTACGGATTGTTCTTCATCACGTATGGGTACAAAGAACAGAAATCGTAGTAATGGAGCTTCACCCTCCGTAGGTGGAAAGTATAGTCTGAATGGATTTGTACGTCCTCCAAACAAGCTATCACCACATTTGAGAGGATCCAGCACCATTGACGCTTGATCGTGTTTATTTCCTCACGGTACACCTCGTCTGTCTCCATCCGTGCATCATATTCATGCTCCCACAAGACTTTGTGAGTGAACTGTGATCCTATAAGTTGATCGCGGGTGCGGGTCCGTGCAAGACAGTCGGCAGGAGATCTACCGTGGATATCTCCGGCGATTCCGCACTCAGGACGGGGGCATCCATGCCACCAGCAACCGTTAAAGGAGTACACAGTCTTCACACCAGTGACACGGTTTTCACTTAACCCATCAACCCAAAAAACACGTCCATTAATCTTAATGGGTACTTCACCCGTGTTGCGGGCGTGCTTTATGTATACACCTGTCTGTTGCTGTAGGTGTATGAGCCAGTAAATAGCCTTGTGTCCGTAACTGCGGGGTTGTTTCGGTGAATAATGGCTAAGGTGTCTTTAGGCATGAAGTTATTCTTGAACACCGTAAAACATAATGATGCGATGGTGGTTGCGACTTGCAGCGGATCGCATTTGAAACGGGCTATGTACATCCTTCTAAAGGCCTGGAAACATACTCTAAGCACGCGCACATCATTCACGCAATAACGCTCACATTCATCAGCTATATTATAAGGGTTACTTTCATTAAAACTGTTGTAGTATCGATCAAAGTCTTCACGTTCATCCATACAGTCAAAATAATGTTTGGGTGGTGGTGGGCCTACGTAGTTTAAAGTCTCGCTGGTGAGGAAAGTGTAAGGGAAGTATCCTTTGGAAACTTCAGCTGCTACTCCCATCACCTTGGGTAGCTTTGCTAATTTACAAGGTGTGAATAATAAAGTGTCTTTAAATTGTACATTGCCTCTTATTTGCATCTGTATTAATTTGTTGCCTCTTTTCAATGGATCACCTGTAAATATCTCAGAGGATTCGTGTTCAAGCAACTCCTTATAAAGGAACTGCGTATCAAACTTTGCCCCGTTATGGGCGAGAATATACACAGTCATTTTTTTGAACTTGTCGGCTAACTTGACAATATAGGACACAAATAGTTTCACAGGACTATCGCGGACATTCGTTTTAAAAACGTTTGTCCGTTTACCGCATTTGGGGCACTCGTCACATTCGATACCCATACACTCATCACAGATGGTCTGGCTCACAAGTAAATGTGGAATTACCTCTTTGGTTTCAGCGTTCGTATATGTTTCTATATCGTAGTACACAGTTATGCAAGGGTTATTTTTAGGCTTAGCATCTTTCATATAACATACATGCTTTACTCCATCCGCCTTATATTCCCCAATTATCCATTGTGTGAAACATACCATATTCACAGATTCTCATTTTCCTGCACGTGCCAATTGATTTATGGAAATCAAAACAGCTATTATTGAAAAATGTGCGTCTACACACATCACAGTCTCTCTTCTCAGCGTCAACTACACGGCTTTCACATTTGGTGCTTTTACACTGCTCACATACCATGTGACATTCTTTACAATGTCGCACAATATCATCCGCAAACTCGAGGCACCCCTTACACAAATCATGATGTCTCCCATATTTTCGACTTTTGTCATAACTCGCGTAAAGCCACTTTATATTACGGATGGGGAGATACGTTGTCCCTGACAATCCTAAAATAAGTAGGGGTCTTGTACGATCTCTCACACAGCTTTTAAAAACATACACAGTCCTACGACGATCATCCAGCCCAAATACAACTATACGAACATTCATTTCCTGTTCTACCCTTCTCAACTCTTCAGGACCCATATTACAGTCAAATTCAAGTTCACAGTCTACAGCTAGTTTACGGGCATACTCCACGACCGTAGGCAACCAAATTTTTGTGGCCTGTGTATTTTGTACAGTAAACATACGTGCTAAGAGTACTGCTATAAAGCCGCAACCACGATCGACGTTTATATGCTTTCGGTAAATAATCGGAGAATTGAAGTTAAGAGTATACGGTATGGCACTATGACCCGCAACACGGAATACACGATCAATATTTACCGTGAAGTTGTCCATATTAAAGGCTATACTACTTTGGGCGGCTTGCATTATACGGCCTAATATATATTCTACATCTTCAGCCGCCAAACGTCTAAATGGCACTATCACCCAATAATCGTCTACATCACCGTCATCTGACCCGAATCCAAAGGACAGACTCGTCCTGACTTCACGCTCATCGTGGTTCTAAAGAGCAAACTCTACAATACGCTGTACAACCCGGCGTAGCCCGCGCTCAATTCCATTGCTATACATGGCTCTAGGGTCGACCCTGACTCTATACCGATTTCTAGTTAAGGCTGGGGTGGGGGCTGCGGAGCGCACCAACTCGAACGTTATAACATCCTCAACAGAACGGGGGGCATCTGTGGTGGATGAATTAGGGGATATATTAGCGGAAGGTGCTGCTGGGGGGCCTGTTGCGTAGGAGGTTGAGGGTTGGGGATCTATTATTGTAGACTTAACAGAACGGGGGCAACTGTGGCGGATGAATAAGGGGATATATTAGCGGGAGGTGCTGCTGGGGGGGTTGTTGCGTAAGAGGTTGAGGGTTGGGGATCTATTATTGTAGACTTAACAGAACGGGGGGCAACTGTGGCGGATGAATAAGGGGATATATTAGCGGGAGGTGCTGCTGGGGGGGTTGTTACGTAAGAGGTTGAGGGTTGGGGATCTATTACCGCTGCAACAGGCGCGTATTTCGGTCGCTTTATACCTGACGTGGGGTTCTCATACCTCCGCTTTGGACGTGCTAGCGGTATCGCTGGTGAGGGTTCGTTGGCAGGGGAGGAGATCACAACTACACTGTCGTCGAGGTCATCCGTAATGTCAATGATGGGGTGCTCTACCTCATCGTCATTCACGGTTCTGTGGGAGAAGAAAGCAAAATATAAGGAACAGCACTCAAAATTTGTAATATTTTGTAAATGACCCACTTAGGAGTGTGACGTGTTAGAAATGGACTCTGTAGAAAAATTCAGATTCACGAGCCCATCCATATGTATTATATCTGGACCTACAGGATGTGGTAAAACTGTGTTTATGCTTAAAATCATTAAAGAAAAGGGAGAGATGTTCTCGAAATTTGTGCATAAAGTTATATGGTGCTATTCGACGTATCAATCAGTGTTCAACGAGTACCAAGATGAATTTTGTTCCACAAAGGCGTATATGACGTTAATTCGTTAAAGGGAAATGAACATACAGTTATTGTAATTGACGATCTCATGTTGGAGATGGATAAAACGTTTGCTGAGACATTTAGAGTATTCTCCCACCATCTTAACATAAGCGTGTTCTTCATCAATCAGAATCTATTTTTCAAAAATAGATACATGCGCGATGTGTCGTTAAATACGCAATATCTAGTCTTTTTCGCGCAACGTAGAGATGTGTCACAAATTGGGGTATTAGGCAATCAAATGTTCCCGAATCAGCGTAAGGAGTTTTTGGAAGTTTATAAAGAAGCTACAAGCACGCGTTACGGATATTTGCTTTGCGACCTTCATCCACGAAACACGTTTAGAGTGCTTCTACGAACGAATATATTTCCAAACGAGCCTGAAACGGTGTATATTCCAGAATGACAAAGAGACTAAAGAAATACCGTGAATTAATAAAAATCTATCATCGACTGCCCCGGGCAATGCAGCAGATGTTTATTAAAAATATCGATGCCGACTTTTTAAAATGCATCTGTGAAATCTGTCTTAACGTTATAAATTGCAATGTATCAATGAAAACCCATCAGAAGGCTCGCCTACGCCGCTACAAGAACATAATACGTGCACTCGCTCGTAAAAGTCAAACTGTAGCGAAGAAAAAAACGAATTATTGTACAAAGAGGAGGGTCATTTCTCCCCATCTTATTTTCAGTTTTGGGTCCTTTACTGACTAGATTAATATAATGAAGAAAGTGGTAGTGATTCCCCACGAGGTGTACGCTTCACTGCAAAGGAATCCAGGCACGGATCTAGATCCCCGTAAAAGCAGACTTAAAAGAATGGAAAGCGAATTGCTGGCCCTATTAAACAGTGAAAAAACACCTGATGAGAAAAGAATCTTATACCAAGAAGCTCTGCAGAAATTTCTTCACGAGTACGAAAATTATAAGAGCCCTACAGAGATTCCTGTGGTTATTAGGCACAGCACGTCGGACGATGGACATGGCGACATAGGATCTGTGCCGACGATACAGCTGACCAACCAAAAAGATTAGCCACACAACATATCGAACATGTGTATTTAACGACACATCGCGCATGTATCTATTTTTGAAAAATAGATTCTGATTGATGAAGAACACGCTTATGTTAAGATGGTGGGAGAATACTGTAAATGTCTCGGCAATCGTTTTATTCATTTCCAACATGAGATCGTCAATTACAATGACTGTATGTTCATTTCCCTTTCATGAATTAACGTCATATACACCTTTGTGGAACAAAATATCATCTTGGTACTCGATGAACACTTATTGGTACGTCGAATAGCACCATATAACTTTATACACAAATTTTGAGAACATCTCCCTTTTCTTTAATGATTTTAATCGAAAACACAATTTTACCACATCCTGTTGGGCCAAATATAATACTTGTCAATGGGCTCGTGAACCTGAATTTTTCTACAGAATCCATTTCTAACACGTCATACTCCTAAGTGGGTCATTTACAAAATATAATAAATATTTAAGTGATGAGCCTTATATTCTTGTCTTGTTTTTCTCTTCTCCCACAGAACCGTGAATGATGATGAGGTACAGCACTCCATCATCGATATTACAGATGATCCCCGACGACAGTGTAGTTATTGTCACAGACTTCATCCTCACTGCCGAGTCCACACCAATGATACCTGTAGCGCGTGACAATTCAAAGCGGAAGCATGATAAAGAACCCTCCACGTCAGGTATAAAGCGTGCCAGGATTGCGTCGGTTGTTAGACCCCCAATAATAGAGCCCCAACCCTCTACGTCTTACCGCACAACCCCACAATAGTACCTTCCTCAAATATACCCCCTTATTCCTGTTCAATTCCGGGTACATCCTCCACATCAGCAGCAGCAGCTTCTCATTCTGTAGAGCATGGCATAACATTCGAGTTAGTGCGCACCGCTACCCCCACCCCAGCCTTGATTAGAAATCGGTATATATTCAGGGTTGATCCTAGATCCATGTATAGCAATGGTGTTGAACACGGACTACGGCGCGTAGTTGAACGAATTGTGGAGTTTGCCCTTCAGAACCGCGACGAACGTGAAGTGAGAACGCGGCTGTCCTTCGGGTTCTGGTCAGATGACGGGGGATGTAGATGATTTTTTGGGTAGTAATACCATTCAGACACTTAGCAGCTGTAGATTTAGAGTATATATTAGGCCGTATAATGCAGGCCTCTCAAGATAGTATAGCCTTCAATATGGACAACCTCACGGTGAATATTGACCGTGTATTCCGTGTTGCAGGTCATTGTGCCACACCTTATACTCTTAACTTCAATTCTCACGCTATTTATAGACGGCATATAAACGCCGATCGTGGTTGCGGCTTTATAGCATTAGTCTTGGCCCGTATGTTTACTGTATTAAATACACAGGTCAAAAAAATTTGGTTGCCTACGGTAGTGGAGCGTGCCCGTAAACTAGCTATAGATTGTAAACTTGAGTTTGACTGTAATATGGGCCCTGAAGAGCTGAGAAGGGTAGAGGAGGAAATGAATGTTCGTATAGTTGTATTTGGAATGGATGATCGTTGTAGGATTGTGTATGTTTCTAAAAGAAGTGTGAGAGATCGTACAAGACCCCTACTTATTTTAGGGCTGTCAGGAACAACGTATCTACCCATCCGTAATATAAGGGACCTTTACACGAGTTATGATAAAAGTCGAAAATATGGACGACATCATGATTTGTGTAAGGGGTGTATCGAGTTTGCGGATGATATAGTGAAACATTGTAAAGATTGCCACATGGTATGTGAACAGTGTAAAAGCTCCAAATGTGAAAGCCGTGTAGTTGAAGTTGAGAAGAGGGATTGTGATGTGTAGACGCACATTTTTCAGTAATAACTGTTTTGAGCTCCATAAATCAACTGGCACGTGCAGAAAAATGATACTCTGTGAATGTTGTATGTTTCATATGATGGATAATTGGGTGAATTTCACGCATAAATGTGATGAAATTCACTGTTCTACCTGCCATGACAAATATTAGGCGGTTGGAGTAAAGCATGTATGTTATATGAAAGATGCTAAGCCTAAAAATAGCCCTTGTATAACTGTGTACTTCGATATAGAAACATACACGAACGCTCAAACCAAAGCGGTTATTCCACATTTAATTGTAAGCCAGACTATCTGTGATGAGCATGGAGATCGGGAGTGATTAGTGTCACAAATGTGGTAAACGGACAAACGTTTTTAAAACAAATGCCCACGATAGCCCTGTGAAAATCTTTGTGTCCTATATTGTCAAGTTAGCGGACAAGTTAAAAAAAACAACTGTGTATATTCTTGCCCATAACGGGGCAAAATTTGATACACAGTTCCTTTATAAGGAGCTCCTTGAGCACGAGTCATCTGAGATATTTACAGGTGATCCCTTGAAACGAGGAAACAAACTTATACAGATGCAAATAAGAGGTAATGTACAGTTTAAAGACACTTTATTATTCACACCTTGTAAATTAGCAAAGCTACCCAAGGTGATGGGCGTAGCCGCTGAAGTTTCAAAGGGATATTTCCCTTACACATTCCCCACTAGCGAAACTTTAAATTACGTACGACTACCTCCACCCAAACATTACTTTAACTATAAATGTACGAGTACAGTTGAACGTGAAGATTTTGATCGCTACTACGACAGTTTTAATGAATCTAATCCTTATAATATAGCTGATGAATGTGAGCGTTATTGCGTGAATGATGTGCGCGTGCTTAGAGTATGTTTCCAGACCTTTAGAAGGATGTACATAGACCGTTTCAAGTGCGGTCCGTTGCAAGTCGCAACCATCATCGCCTCATTATTTTTTTCGGTGTTCAAGAATAACTTCATGCCTAAAGACACCTTAGCCGTCATTCACAGAAACAATCCCCGCTATTTACTGGCTCATACACCTACAGCCGCAGACAGGTGTATACATAAAGCATACCCGCAACACGGGGGAAGTACCCATTAAAGTTAATGGTCGTGTTTTTTGGGTTGATGGTCTAAGCGAAAACCGTGCCACTGGTGAGAAGTCTGTACTCCTTTAACGGTTGCTGGTGGCACGGATGCCCCCGTCCTTAGTGTGGAATCGTAGGAGATATCTACAGTAGATCTCCTGTCAACAGTCTTGCGTGGACCCGCACCCGCGATCAACTTATAGGCTCCCAATTCACTCACAAAGTCTTGTGGGAGCATGAGTATGATGAACGGATGGAAACAGATGGACATACCGTGAAGAAATAAACACGATCAAACGTTCAATGGTGCTGGATACTCTCAAATGCGGTGATAGCTTGTTCGGAGAGCGTACAAATCCCTTCAATCTATACTTTCCGCGTACGGAGGGCGTGAAACTCCATTACTACGACTTCTGTTCTTTATATCCCTACGTGATGAAGAACAATCCGTACCCCGTGGGTGCACCTGAGAAACTGGTGGGACCAGACCTGCCCACCATCGAGGTGTTCTCAACAAATTTGAACGGGTACTATTTCGGTCTTTCTTTCGTAGATGTGCTCCTCCGACGCGATTTATGGATGCAGATCTTACCCGTCGTTATAGACCACAAGCTCATGTTTCTCCTGTGCGTGAAGTGCGCAGAGGAGAACAATGGGGAATGTAATCATACAACCAACCAGCGTAAGATCAGAGGTGTATATACAAGCCCTGAGCTGGACCTAGCTGTTCGCCATGGCTACAGAATATTGAAGGTACGTGAGGTGTGGAGGTTTCAGAAGTTATCCAACCTTTTCACGCCATATATAAACGCTTTTTGAAGGATAAGGTAAAAGCATCAGGGTATCCGCGAGGAGTTGATACCGAAGACGAAAAATCGGCTTATATTCAACTTTACGGTGACCGTGAAGGTATACAGCTTGACCTTTCACAAATTGTAAAGAACCCAGGCAAGCGCTTTAGTGCAAAGTTGTGTCTAAACAGCCTTTGGGGAAAATTTGCACAGAATACTGGCAAAAGGAACGTTCATTTGGCACAAAGTTATAGTGAAGTCTGGGATTATGCCAACGCTTCCGATAAAGAGGTCATGGAGATCGTGAATGTAGGTAATACTTACATAATAAAGTACAACAATACCGAATTGGCCACAGATACCTCACGGGTTACAAACATACCTGTAGCCAGCTTCACAACGGCCTACGCACGCATCAAACTTTGGGGCCTATTGCATTCTCTTGGGCGGAGGGTTTTGTACGCCGATACAGATAGTGTGATATTCGCAGCGAGGGAGGGTGAATACATGCCTCCTATTGTGAACTCCTCGGAGAGTTGACTGATGAGATCAAGGATGAGTATGGAGACATCGCATACGCCGACTCTTTTGTTTCAACAGGGCCAAAAACGTACGGGGTGCAGGTGAGGGTGGGGGAGGATATGAAATATATCGTGAAAGCTAAGTTTATCACGCTCAACCAGACGAATCGGCGGGTCGTTAACTTTGATTCGTTGAAGGATCTAGTGTGCTTGGATGATGATGAGGGCGACCAGCCGCCCCAAATAACTGTAGGTACCCACAATTTTCGGGCGCAGAAGCTGGGGGCGTGAAGGAACTTAGGGTTACAAAGGTGTGCTGAAACACTTATAGGAAACGTTACCAGGTGCCTGGTACCTATGATACTGTACCCTTTGAATACCATAATCTTTGATTGTCTATATATATCTATTGTTAAATCACCTTGAATATTTCGTTTATTAAGTAAATCGTGTTTCAATTAGCGCTTCACTTTCTCCTTTGTGTGTGTGTGTGTGTGTGTGTGTGTGTGTGTGTGTGTAGGCGAAAACTCTAAGCTCCGACCAGCATATGTACAGGAGAAAGTCCTAAGCTCCGACCCCCCGTTTATGGTCGGTCACGTGGCTCCTGCTACTACCTGGGCATATATCTACCCTGCGTGCTCAGTTGACCGCCGCAACCCTTGGATCTCAGACGTGTATTTTCCCACGTGCATAAAAAATAGTAATGGCTACTTTAATATTGCGTGTTCGACGTTTATGAAGTGGTATTTGTAAAAATGTGAAGATAAGGTTGCTGAATGGCTCCCTATTCCACCCTCCTTTGATACTTTTAAGGCTACATTGATTCGAGCGAAGGAACAAGAGGTACAAATACTCTACGGCTATTCTGGCCAGAGCATTACAGGATTTCGTGGTACAAGCGATGTATTGAACTATGTTGTAGGACTAAACTGCATAAAAGCTTACATATACTGTGAAGTGGAAGAAACAACACGTGCAGAAGAGAAGCAACGGACATGATTAGTGAGTCTTGTTGATGAGTGGTGCGACAAGCGGTATTATGTCATGCTGCATCATACCGAGTACTCGTACCCTGCGACTGAGCGTGTAAATCTTGCCATAATGGAGAATCTTAAGTATTTTTACCACTACATTAATATATATCATGACGAGGTTTGTAGTGAGATTGTGGCTAAATGCCTGCTTGAGTTTTTAACAGAATTTAGAGACGAGTATCGTATGCTAAGCAAAAAGGAAAAATATGGTCATATGTTTCTCACAAATAGTGCGCCGGAGTGTGAGTAAAATGTGTTTAGTTCGTGAAATTTCCCCTGAACGAAAGTGTCTGGTGCGTATTCTGGAGAGTGGGAATTATAAAACATTAAAACCGGTATTGCTTCATGTATCGGAAAATTTCTCACAACACCTACCCAGTATAATGGGATACAAGTATTCACGTTGGAACAACGCCGTACACGTTTCATCAGCTCATGGTGTGACTCACTCCTCCCGTCGAGCCGATCCGCTCGCCTGTGGCTCATAGTCATTTCAGAGCTTGAACCGACTGGACGTGCGCTCCTCGAATACGATGGAACTTCTTTTGAGAAGCATTCTCAATACCGTGTGCGATGTGTCCGTGACGAAGTCATTGCGCGTGTTCAGGCGTGAAACCAGTGCCGTTAAGTATGTACTGGAAACGACTTGTAGACAAACAAACTCTGGTAGACGGACTGTTGTTCATTTAAGTTTTGAGGAGATGAATAGAATCTTCGTGGTAGTTGAGAAGTGGAGTGAGGATCGTTATAAAATTCCTGCAGGTGTAGGTACAAGAAGAGAGCAGATTAGTGATAACCCCCTCGTATGCCATTGTTTGTACGTTGTGTATGAATAACGATCAGGCATGCATTGATATACGACTGATGTGGAAGAATGGATCTGATAATAACGTTCTTGTCCCTACGCGAAACCGTTGCAGCCTCGACAGAATGTTTGAAATCGTTGGTTTCCGCAAGCTGAAGCCTATATTAGACGCGCGTATTACGGATATGCTTTATTTTGATACGGTTCTTGAATACGCATACACCGCTCTGCTCAACGGGTTTACTGAGTGTAGGACTGAACAAGGCGGAATGGGCTAGAGCTGGATGCTTATTTAAAAGGTTTAGACTCTTTGAAATATCATGAACTTTGGTACAAAGCATTTGAGCGGTACAGGGCTGAGCTCACCTACACCGTTCTCCCTGAATAATTATTTCTTTATATAATGAGCAGCTGTCGTTACGACTTAGAAGATTATTTCAACTGCCGCTATGCAGTGCGAAGAAGAGTTCATGATTGAAAAGCTCGGATCGGTAAGAATAAACCCTCGATTGGGAAGGAGTGTTTATAAACTTGTATTTAATAATGATGTTGTGGCTGACGATGACCTCTTTTTGCGTGCTTTTGAATGTATTCTAGCCGTGCTTAAAGATAACTTGCCAACTGAATGTAAAGTGGGCACAAAAATAGTATTGAACGATATGAAGGCCATTTACATCGAGTATAGGTATACCTATAACTCGAACGGTGAAATAATGTTAAATCCTATTTACTGCGTATTGTAAAGCAATAATGATGTGACTGTAGACTCGATTACGTGCGAGTTTAGTGTTTTAGTTAAGCGAGTAGAACATAAAGTGTATGTATTTTGATGTATATTTATTTTCAATATATTTAATTAGTTAATATAATTGTGTATATATATATATATATATATATATATATATATATATATATATATATTTCTCCTGTATTGTTATATTGATGGTTATACTCCATCGTTTTGTATTATATTATTTTGTATTTTATTTTTTATTAAATATATAGTCCTCGTTCGTATTTCTTATACTATTATTGGTTTTTATTTTATTTTTTGATCATATATATTCCATCATTTGGATAGGATTATATATTTATTTTCTATATATTTCATGAAATTGATTCCAATAATTCGTCTAAATAAACAGAATGATGTAATGGTGTGTTATTTAATTCTTTTGGTTGTATATATAAACGCTATTATTTAATTATATGCATACCAAATGGTTGGTTACGCCTTCTAAACCGACTGACGGATTTCTAAGCCATTTGTCAAGAATATATGCATTAATTAAATAAATAGCGCAATCTGGCAACTCAACCCTAATAATGTACACCTGAATAAACCATTTACGCTTTCTTAGCCAGATTAAGCCTTCTAAACCGACTGACGGATTTCTAAGCCAACTGTCAAGAATATATGCTTTAATTAAATAAATAGCGCAACTCAACCGTAATAATGTACACCTGAACAAACCGTTTACGTCTTCTAAGTCAGATTAAGCCTTCTAAGCCAACTGACTGATTTACACCTTATAAGACAGCGGGCGCTCAGATGAACTCTCATTATGCGTCTGGCTGTAGCCAGGTGAACACCCCTCTCTCCTTCTTAGGTTAAGGCTTAGGTTAGGTTTCCCTTTAGGGGGTGAGGACATCCCACCTTCTCCCCCAGACCCTCCTTCTTCTCCTTTCTCTCCCTCTCTTAGGTTGAGGTTACCCCTTTGGGGGGAGGTTATCCTCCCTTCTCCCCCCAAAGCTCCCCCCTTTGCAGCATTGATTTGTTGCATAACCTCCCCCTTTTTGCATACCCCTTTGTTGCATAACCTCTTTCAACATTGTAGTGCAACATTGCAACATTCTTGCACTCGTCCATTTTTCGCCCATACTACTACATATATATATATATATATATATACGTATATATATATATATATATATATATATATATATATATATATATATATATATATATATATATATATGGTGTCCCATAAGTCCGGCATCATAGGAGAAATTAATATTTTTCTATTTCTACAAACCATAATTCATATTTTTCTTATGCTCGGGATGCCAATTTCCCGTCCACCATTCTGTTCAGTGACTAGGCTGTTTTTTATGGAAATGGTGAGGTAAATCGACAGAACACCCGCTACTGGTCTCAAAACAACCCTCACTGGTATACCTCTTCAAAGGAACAAGGTGCATCTCGGGTGATGGTATGGTGTGGCATTTGGAAGGATCGCATCATAGGCCCCCTCTTTTTCGATGAACATGTCACTGGAGGCACCTACCTACGTATGCTCAAGGAAGAAGCATTTCCCAGTGTCTTGAACGAAGAAGGAAATTTCCCAACATGGTTCCAGCAAGACGGCGCTCCTACACATTACAGCACCCAAGTAAGGGAATACCTGTACCAACAATTCTCTGGTCATTGGATAGGACGTCGAAGGCCTGTGGAATGGCCAGCTAGAAGCCCGGATCTCACGCCACTAGATTTTTATCTCTGGGGCCACTTGAAAGCGCTGGTATACGCAGAGAAAATTATGAGTGTTGAACATTTGCGGCAGCGCATTATTGGGGCATGTAACACCATTACTCCTGACATCATTCACCGTGTGCTTGCTGACTGGGTCTCACGTCTGAATTTGTGTATTGAAAACAATGGTGGACATATTGAGCACGTTCTGTAAATAAAAGCTTTTGTTTTGCCTTTTTTTATTATTTTTCCTATGATGCCGGACTTATGGGACACCCTGTATATATATATATATATATATATATATATATATATATATATTGACGATTGGTTAGGTTAAGTCGTAACATTTTCGTTAGTTTTAACGTTTTGTTTGATGGATTCATTTAAAAAATGTCTCCTGAAGACCCTAGTGTAGTTTACGTTCCCCAACTTTGACCTAGTGTAGTTTGTGTTCCCTTTTGCGTCAGGGGGACGTAAACTACACTTGTTCGGAATAAACTTATGTTTTACGTAGAAGTTCATATGTTATGTGGTGGGCACATGAACTATGTGCTAGCCGCATGAAAAGAAGAATTCTAAAAGCATTTAGGATTGACGTCATTTTGATTAGAGTTTTATACTTTTATTATTCCTAACCATTTACTTTAAATGCATTTCCTTCTGTTCGATTTATCGGGCTGACATTAGTAAATAGTAAACATATAATGAAACAAAATCCAGGTCATCTTCTTTTAATAATCGTATTTATACACAAAATAACTACCTGAAACGACAGTTAATTAACGTAAAGAGCAGTCATCGATTTTGAGTAGCTTTTTTCTGAAATGCATTCGGTAGATTTATGTTACAAATCCTGACCCTTGCATTCCCGTTATTTCTAGTGCTATTATATTAAGATATTTCGAAAAAGCTATCTCTATCTACGTTATCGAACCCATTCATAATTTTGAAAACCTGGATTAGATCACCCCTTAGCTTCCTAGTCTCGAGTGTAGTCAATTTTAACTCCTTAAGCCTATCCTCGTACGACTTCGACCTAGCGACGGAATCATCTTAGTTGCTCGTCTTTTAACTCGTGCGATTTTGTCTATATCTTTTCAGATATGCAGATTCCAAAATTGGATCGCGTACTCCGAATGGGGTCTAACTAATGATTTATAAAGAGGAACTATAATGTCGCGCGATTTGTACTCAAAATTCTGAGTTATAAAACCTAACACTTTGTTCGCTTTATTGACCGCTGCTGTACTTTGTTTCGCTACTTTTAAATAACCAGTGACTATAACTCCTAAATCTTTTTCCTGCTCTACGCTTGCTAACTCTTTCCCTGACATACTATACGCAAAATTACCGTTACGCGAACCTATAAGTAAAATTTTGCTCTTATCGACGTTATATCTCATTTGCCATGTGACTGACCAATCAACGATTTTATTCAAACCTTCCTGGATTTTACCTCTATCTTCGTCATTAATCGCCCTACCACCCAACTTCGTGTCATCCGGAAACTTTGAAACTGTACTGACTACGCCGACATCTAAATCGTTAATATGTATAAGAAAAAGCATCGGGCCCAACAGAACCATGAGGAACGCCGCTCGCTACATTAGCCCAAGGCGACTCCGCTCCATCAATGACCACCCTTTGTTTCCTACCTCGCAGCCACTCTTCTATCCAATTTATTACTACACCCCTGATTCCGTGAGCCTTAGTTTTTTTCAATGAGTCTTTTTTGTGGTACGGTGTCAAACGCGTTTTGAAAATCTAAATACACTACATCAACCGCCCGATGACTATCGTAAACTTCAACCACGCTTTGAAAAAATTCTAAAAGATTAGTTAAGCAAGATTTGTTTCGCCTAAAACCGTGCTGCATATTTCTAATCAAGTTATGCAATTCTAATTGTTCGACTATATGATCCCTAATTATTGATTCCAGTAGCTTACCTGCAACAGACGTTAAACTGATTGGCCTCTAATTTCCCGCTGCACCTTTATCGCCTTTCTTAAAGATAGGTGCCACATTTGCTAACTTGAAATTATCTGGTACACACCCCTCAGAAATAAACGCATTAAAAATCTCTGTTAGCTGCACAACAATGCTTCTTTTAATTCTTTTAGTTGTATGGGATATATGGAATCCGGCCCCGGTGATTTACGCATTTTCATTTTATCAATATAGCGCATTACCTCTCCTTCACTAACCACAATCTTATCCAAAATATTACCATTATCAAAAGGTATTATGTCTATGACCGTAGGGATATTCGTTACATCTTCTATAGTAAAAACTGACGTAAAAAATTCGTTTAGCAAGGTAGTCATTTCCTTGTTTTCAGAAACTAGCTCTCCGTTAACATTTTTCAACGGCCCCAAGACACTTTTCACTGGATATCTACTGTTGACTTATTGAAAGAATTGCACTTATGTACCCTATAAGCCCTATCTCTACTCCTTATAATATCTCCTACTCTAGAAGTAAACCACAAGGGCTTGTTGTTTACTTTCGCACGCTTAATTTTGTACGGTACACATTCCTCATTTATAGTCCTAAATACTGTTTCAAACGATTCCCACATTAGTTTTGCGTTGGAGATCCCCATTACGTTTTCCCAATAGACGTGTGGCAATTCATTTCTAAATTTACAAAAGTCTGCGTGCTGGAAGTTAGGAATTTTAGTCGAGTTAACTGGTTTCGAGTGATTTACTGAGAGGACAAACTCTACTATATTTTGATCGCTATTGTTTAACGGTTCTATTACTTGAAGATCCGTGATTAGCCTATCATCCGTAGTTATTACTAAATCTAAAATACTGTCCAACCTCGTAGGTTCCCCAACCTTTTGAATAAGAAAGCTATCCTCGAGAAAATTAACTAAACGATTACCTTCCGCATCTCCCTGCCTTGTATCGTAATTCACGTTGGCGCAATTAAAGTCACCCATAACTAAGGCCTGCTCACTACCTATTATTCTCTTTAGTTCACGATATAACGCTTCATCCGTATCAGCTGTTTGATTAGGGGGCCAATATATAACCGCAACAAGAAGTTTGAAATCGTTCAATTTAAGTTCTGCTATTGTCGAATCTATCGGTTCTGGAATTGTGTGCTTTACTTCTATAACGTTCGCAATATTATCTTTGATATACAACATAACACCGCCTCCTCGCCTACCTATTCTGTTTTTAACAAAAAGTCTATAACCTCTAATTTGATACTCCCCTACAAAGTCACGTGTTTCAGTGCTAAGCCACGATTCATTTATCGCAATTAAATCATAGTCTTTACCATGGCTGTGCGGGTCTATCACTTTCGGGTCGGTCCGGGTCTGGGTCATTTTTCTAATTTACTTTCGGGTCCGGGTCGGGGTCATTTTTCTAATTTATTTTCGGGTACTGGTCCGGGTCCGGGTCGGACCCGAAAGTTAACTTTCAGGTCATGTCGGGTCTTTCAGTATATGACCCGGGTCTGGGTCGGGTCCATTATTAAAAATGTAATAATTATAATCTGGTATAGGATAGGTAATAAGACTGCTACCGTAGCTACATTAACATGTTTTCTGAAACATAGTAAAACATTATATGACTATACGGTAGTAGCCTAACCATATGTATTAATTAATCCGATTTTGGAAATGTTTGAAAGTAAGTGTATTAATTGTATTAATATTTAATAGTAACTAGGTATAGTTATACATGCATTCCTAAGGGGCAAAGTACGATGTATGATTGCTCTCTTCAGCCCCCTTATTCTAAATTTAATTAATTTTGTGAAAACAAATTCTATATTTTTTTGAGTGAACTCAAATGGAAAGGCGACAGCACTTGATCATATCGGACCCGTTGTCTGTTGCAATGGATACAACTTGTGCAGATCCCAAGTCGTACTCGGTTAACACAGACTGAATGGTTTGTTTCAAAACATCTCCTATGAAATTAATTATTTATTACTGATTTAGATTTAAAGTAGCATTCTTTTACACATACTGTAATATTGTACGATATATATATATATATATATATATATATATATATATATATATATATATATATATATATATTATATATATATATATATATATTTGTGTGAAATGTAAAATAATTTTTTGTGTGAAATGTAAATAATTTTTACCTGTATGCGAGCAGTGAAGTTCCTTGACAGTCAATGTTTTCACTTCAATTTTGTTTTCGGTCATATTGGGCTTGAATACCTAAAAATCCTCTATCTAAGCGGCTGCAACAATTTACTTTTAAATGAAACATTTTTTTTTTAAGAGGTATTTTTAACTTATTTTTTTCAGCTATTGCTTTATCGAGAGTCAAAGCAGCAAAATTTTTTTCTGTTCATGTTTATATTCATTGCAGATAGAAATGGTTCAACCAAAATTTTAAATACAATATCTTCTACAATGCTAAAAGGCCGCCCGTCTATCGTCACCCACGAAATAAGGCCATTTTCTAAAGTTTTCTTATGAAGTTGCGGGTGAACTCCCACTTTAATTTGTTAAAAAAGTTTTTAACACTAGTTCGGCCTACATTCATTCCCTTGGTTTGTATTTGAGTTTTCGAAGTACTGCTAGTGCTAGGTAGGCTTTTATCATGATCCTCAACTTTACGATATATGTCTGGGTGACACGATTTTAGGTGTCGCTTTAGGTTTGTCATATGATTGCCACTATACACTTTTCCACACTTTTCAATTTGGCATGTAGTTGTTTTATCAATATTATTATATTTAAAATATTCATTTGTAAGGCTAGTTCTTTTGCTACTACTCCCTACCGAAAAAAGACCTTGTAAAGGCATTGCAAATTCAAATAAATAGCAAACGAAGCACTGGAGACCAACCAATGTACACAGTACACAACTCACAAACAAACAATAAAATATATTAGGATTAGGCTATTCTTCCGTCACCGTTAACTCTCCACTTCCAGTGAGTCATTTGGAGGGTGGAGTGATAATTTAATACATTGTTGCCAAATCTAAAGGCGCACACATAAATTTTGTAAACTAAAAACCCGGCTGTGCGGGTCCTTCACTTTCGGGTCGGGTCTGGGTCTGGGTCAATTTTAAAATTCACTTTCAGGTCCGGGTCCGGGTCTTTTTTCTAATTCACTATCGGGTCCGGGTCCGGGTCTTATCTCACTTTCGGGTTAAACCCGGGTCTGGGTCCGGGTCCGGGTCCGACCTGCCAGCCCTGGTCTTTACAAGCAATTAAAGAAAAAAATCGTTTATCTTATTTCGTAGGCTACGAGCATTTAAGGATAGCATCTTCAAATTGTTTGTAATTGCGACACCTTCGCGAGCGCAGGGGAAATTTGAGGAAATTACGCTGGAACGCAGCGTGAAAAGAAGAGGGAGTCTTATGAAATAGTCTTCCTAAACGCGCAGCTCCAATGTCATTAAGATGAAGTCCATCTCCAAGGAACAAGTCCCTCCTGCCGTAGAAACTGTTCCAAAAATTTGAAAAATGCACTCCTTCCTGTTGGCAAAGAGACTTTAGGTTATTGTTGATATAGGTCGCCTTGCTGTAGAAATCGCTACGTTGGATAATTCGAGGAAGTGTACCTGTTAAAACAATCTTATTAGTTTTTTCCTTTAGTCGCTCTAGTAAGTCCCTGTACCTAGCCAGCAGCTCTTCCGATCTAGAATTTAAAACGTTATTACCCTCACTACCCCGTTGATAAGGATATAAACTTGTATAACCATTTAAGCAGAATAGTGAATAATAAGATCAGTGTGATTTTTGGTGATTTTAATTGTGATAATATAAATTGGGAAAACAAAACGGCTGATACTGAGGGCTCAAGACTATTGGAATTTGCCGATGATAACTTATTAAGTCAGTGGGTTGACGGTCCCACAAGAGGTAATAATAAACTAGACTTCATATTCACGAATGAAGATGACCTAGTCTCAAACCTGACTATTGGCGAAAATTTGAGTAACAGCGATCATAATTTGATTAGGTTTGACCTCAGGGTTCCAGTTAATACACGCGAAAAGACTCGTGAAAGACTGGATTTCTTGAGAGCAAATTTTTAAAGCTTCAGAAGTAGTTTAGACACACTTGAAGTCCTAATAAGTGAGGATGTCAATGTCATCTGGAGCTCGTAAGGGATCAATTTAGAATATTACAGAACACTTTTATACCCACTAAAATAGTTTCCTTGTCAACAAAGTCGCCGAAATAGTTTAACAACGAAATTAGCAGTGTTACTACGGGAAGAAATAAAGCCTACAAACTACTTAAGTCACATTTCAACCAGACTAATTCAGAAAACTGTATAAACCTACGTAGGAGGGTTAAGTCCTTAATTAGACCAGCCAAACGTGATGAAGAAGCTAGAATTGCCTCACTCTGTAAAGTTAACCCTAAAGAAGTTTTTGCCCATGTTAATAGCAGAAAGCCAATTAAAAATTCTGTAGGTCCCATAAAAGATAGAAATGGCGTACTGAAATTCGATGATAAAGATATAGGTAATACGTTAAACGAGTTCTTCTTTACAGTCTTCACGGAGGAAGACTCAATTGAAGTGCCAAGTCCTCGGATTACGTATGACGGTGACCATCCCGTAGAGACCATAAGTTTTACGAGAAATGAGGTACAGCAATTAATTGCTAAGATGAATAAATACAAATCACCTGGCCCCCGACTTAGTTCTTCCAAGGGTATTAAAAGAGGTTAGCCACAATGCTGTTGACAACTTAGTAACCATATTCACACACTCGATCGAGTTAGGGAAAGTTTCAACCGACTGGAAGTTAGCAAATGTAACACCAATCTTTAAAAAGGGTGATGGGGAAAATCCTTGTAAATACCACCCGATCAGTTTAATATCAGTTGTCGGCAAAGTGTTGGAATCCATCATTGCAGAACGTATTGTGTATTACCTTGAATCTAACAATCTAATTTTTTATTCTCAACATGGATTTAGGCGACATAGATCCTGTTTGACAAACCTGTTAGAGTTTTTCCATAATATGCATACGCTATACGATGCAAGTAGGGCAATAGATATAGTGTATCTCGACTTTCAAAAAGCCTTTGACAAAGTCCCTCACGCGAGATTGATGGATAAAATCAGAGGACTAGGAATCACCGGGCTCGCTTCCAACTGGATTGAGGATTGGTTACAAGATAGAAAGCAGAGAGTGGTAATAAATGGAGTGGCTTCGGAGTGGGCGCCCGTCACCAGTGGCGTCCCACAGGGTTCCGTTCTGGGTCCTTACTTTTTATCATCTATATCAATGATATAGACGTCGGGCTCCTAAGTACAATCTCCAAATTTGCAGACGATACGAAATTAGGAAGTAGTGTAGGTACTGAGGAGGTGGTAAGAACGCTTCAGAATGATCTTGAGAGGTTGGGCAAATGGTCTGCTACTTGGCAGATGCCACTCAACTTGGACAAGTGTAAGGTAATGCACATAGGTTATAAAAACCTGAAGTCTGATTACTCTCTCTTGGGAAGGAACTTGACTGAATCCGATCTAGAGAAAGATTTAGGAGTCTATATCAGCAACGATCTGAAACCGTCGAAGCACTATGCAGAGTTCGAAAAGAGGGCCTTAAAAATATTAGGTTATATTAAAAGACGATTCCAGTTTCGGAAATAGGAGACTGTAATGTCTTTTTGTAATTCACTAGTCAGACCTCAACTGGAATAATGTGCGCAGTTTTGGTCTCCTTCCCTTAGGAAGGATATAGAAAGGTTAGAAAGGGTACAAGCAAGGGCTACAAAATTGATCCCTTCAATGAGAATGCAAAACTACCAACGGAGATTGGAGCGCCTAAATCTGTTTACCTTAGAGACGAGGAGGTTGCGCGGTTAGCTTATTGAAGTCTTCAAAATGCTCAATGGAATAGACAGGGTAGACTACAGGAACTTATTCTCACTTAATGCCAATCCGACAAGAAATAACGGGTTTAAACTGGAACTAAAATCATTTAGGACTTCTGTCTGCGGCAATTTTTTTTCCTATAAAATAGTTAATATCTGGACCCAACTTGCCTCAGAGGTTGTTTCAAGCTAAAGTGTAAATGTGTTTAAAACTAACGTAACACTGCAGGAGTTCGCTTGCGCGGTGTCTCTGTGGGCATGCGTAATTATAGTGCTATCTAATATATTCTCCACTGTCCTGTAAAATTTCCTAAGAGAGGGGAGAGAGCCTTATACTTTTCTATCCAGTTTTCTACTACTACTAGAATAGTTGAAAGACAAAAAAAATTTGTTTCATAACAGGAACCTCCCAGAGTGGACCGGGAAGGTCTTTGAGGCTTCCTCTTGTCCTCATAACTCCTTGTAACTCTCTCTCTCTCTCTCTCTCTCTCTCTCTCTCGAGTGGTCTAGAGGTATCGGTGAAGGGTAGGTGCGTTTGGCTCTCTCTTTTTCTATATATTTTGTTTTATGTTTTTTTTGTTATGGGTTGTAGTTTACTCGTGGGTCATGAGGAGGTGGTCGAAAGGTTAACAAAAACTAATATTAATAATAAAATATATTGTTGACTGGCGTGCGTGTGGGGGACTGATTTAAAAAATCTTAGAAATTGTTTTTCGATTTGTGGGTAATTTTTGGACTATGGCGAACCACTTTGTAGCTTTTTATACTGCTACATCAGGTGTAAATAGACCAAACCTTGGTTCTGATGAAGAGGACATCGTTCTAATTCAATATTTGATATGGGACATCAGCGGAGGAAAGGTTTTAACGGAACAACAGTACATCGTAAGGCCAAGTGGAGGTGACGTCAATGAAAACCTCTTGAGTAAACAATGCAGGGAGGAATATGGTCTCACGGAAGACCAACTGAAAAATGGACAGGCTATGGATATTGTTATAGTCTCTTTCGAGGCCATTTTAAATAAGTTGAACGCCGATAGCTATAAGATAAACCTGATAACGGATGGCCAGTTGCATCTTCGTCAGGTACTCACCCGAAGGCCGTGGCCAAAGGGATTGAACTCCCCTAATTTTACGACAACTTATTCTGTCTCGGGTAGGCGTTCAAATCTTTTTATCACCTGAGCACCGATGTCCATTCCGTAAAAGAGATGATAAATTATTTGGAAATACCTCCAGACACAAACACGAACCTGGCTTTGAAATTTGTGAGAGAGATGTGCAAAATCACTAAGAAAATGAGTGGGGAAGGGCACAGGTTCGCTATTCCCGAAATTATAAATGTGCGATTGGAACACGACATTTTCACCCGGAGCAAAGAAGTGGACAGTGGTTGCGTGGTGAGAGCGAGAGGGCTCCTGTGGCAGAGCTCAAACCAAGATATCGCCAAGTTCTTCAGAACACTGAATATTGCCAAAGGGGGCGTGGCGTTGTGCTTAAGCCCACAAGGTAGGCGGAACAGAAAAGTAAATTGGTTAGGAATAACGTTGCAAAACAGGAACAAGCCTGTGTCTACAGCATTCTCTGTAAAAGTTTTGATTTAGTATACGTAGGAGAAACTGGAAGAAATATTGAAACCTGTATTAAAGAACACAAATATGCCTTCTCAGAAGTTGTAATACTAATAATGCCATTTTTTATCACGCCAGCCAAAATAATCATGCTATAGCTTGGGAATCAAGTAAGGTACTTTATAAATGTAATAATTATGTCAAAAGAAAAATAATAGAATCTGTATGTATAGAACAAGATAATTTTAATTTGTGCAAAGGTACTTATAAGTTGGACCCTTTAATGAGATTCTTGGTCAAAAAATCCCTTACGGCGTCGGGTGAACGGGTTCTAACCTAAGTGTGAATTTCTTAAAGGTCTCTGGATTGTTTCCTTACTCGCTTTTGGTTCATTCGTTTTTTTTTCTTTCGGTAAAATGTAAATGGAATAATAAACGTAAATGTAAATGTAATAATGGAAGTAATAAATGTGGAAATAAATATAAATGCAATAAATGTAATAATAAAGGTAATAAAATAAGTGTAATAATTAATGTAAAGGTAATAATAAATAATAAATGTTAAAAAACGTAAATGCAATAATAAATGCAGTAATTATGTCGAAATAATAGAATCTGTATGTATAGAACAAGAAGATAGTTTTAATTTGTGCGAATGTACTTATAAGCGGGACCCTTTAATAAAAAATAAAAAAATGCCCTTCTGGGGTCGTGGGAACGGGATCTAGCCTAGGTGCGAATTCCTTAATGGTCTCTGGATTGTTTCCTTCTCGCCTTTTTCATTCGTTTTTCGGTTTACAATTTCTGTATAATAAACAACAGTGTACTAATCAATGTAATAATAAATTTATAATTTCTGTAATAAATAATAATGCAATATTAAATGTAGTGATGGGACGATACCACTAAAAAGTCTCGATTCCGATACGATTCTCGATTCCGATTCCGATTCACAATATTTTTAAATATAATTCTATACTTGTTTTTCTGGAAATTGTCATATTTTACTCTGGTAAGATTAACTATTTACATTATGAGTATGGTAATATAAATTATAAATTATAATAGATTGGTTTAAAAATAAAAATCAACTGTAAGTTGTAACAATTCATTTTAATCTTCTTGATTACACATCATGGATATACATGTTTTAATATACTGTATAGCTACAATACAATAAAAATAAAATTTGTTATCCTCTTTCATTTAAATTTTAAAGTTTACATTGCAAAACTGGTTCAATTAAAAGTTAAAGAATCGTTTTAAGAATCGGAAATCATGGTACAATTCTCTCGATTCCGATTCCGATTCCTGAAAAATGCTCGATTCTTCCGATTCTCGATTCCGATTCCGATTAATCGTCCCATCACTAATTAAATGTAATAAATTTAATAATAAATGTAATAATTATGTAAAAAAATAATAGAATCTGTATGTATAGAACAAGAAGATAGTTTTAAATTTGTGCGAATGTACTTATAAGCGGGTCCCTTTAATAAAAATGCCCTTCCAGTGTCGGGAGAACGGGATCTAACCTAGGTGCGAATTTCTTAATGTCCCTGGACTGTTTTCCCTCTTGTTTTTGGTTCATTCGTTTTTCTGTATCCACCCGAAGAGGATGCCAGTGGGCATCGAAACTGTTGTGGAAATAAACTCTCTCTATTTGAGTGGGTTTTAATTATCATAGTTTCACCCCCAGTTATGGATTGAAAGAAAAAATAAATCCTGACTATTTTATTCAGCATAACAGATTTTGTGCAGATTATTTAAGTGTGAGAAATTAGTTTTAAAGAAGTTTAACAAACTGTATACATTCCACTTAAGTGTGATATAAGATGTACCAATATTTGTTGTATATCTCGTAGCTATTTTTTGTTGTTATAGATCATAATTAGTTTTACTGTGAGAGCATTTTCAAGGCTTTGAACACTTCTTCTCCTTTAGTACCAGATACTATTAGTGATTTAGCTACTAGTATTAGCAAATCAAATGGTTTCATCTTAGAAAATGATCAACATAATGACATTTTCATATGGTATGTAAGCCATACTTTTTTCTGCAAAATAAATGTTAAAAAAAACTCTGTGCAGTTACTCTCTCTGCAGTTACTGGGCTGCTACAGAGCGCGTCCATACTTGGCGGATAATTAGGCTGACCATACGTACCGTTTTGAACGGGACAGTACCGTTTTGTATGGGTTTTTGTATGGGTTCTGTCACTGAAGAATAATTGTAAGCTCAATATGTTTATGTACTTACTTTTTCATGAATACAGAATATTACATAACCCCCGTCCCTTTTTTGCCATCCCAATGTCCCGTTTTTGTCTCAAGGAAATATGGTCAGCCTACGGATAATGGGAATCTGCTACCAACAGGTCTGCTGTGAATAAGGGGCAATAGCATTGCGTCGAATAGCAGCCGCGGACCAATCCAGTTTTCGGGAGGGCGGGTGAAGTCTGTTGCACAATCCTGTCCCATGGGTTAGTAGGACCATATCTCATCCCTACTCTGTCCTTTTAGCTTAGGTTAAGGATGCTTTCCTCTGACTGTGCTTTTTTTTTCAGCTTTAAAAAAAAATTCTACTCTTATTTTAGTATTAAGTCTTCTTCTCTACTTTTATTATAAAGACCCGACTGCTACCTCATGCGTGGGAAGAGAGGCTTTGGAACCTCTATAAATAATACATTTAACGCTCCATCCCAGTCGTGAGGGACTGGGATGGAGGGGTCCCAGGCGTGGGGACGCGATTAATGGAGTGTGGCTAGTGCCCCGTTAAGCCCATTCCTAAAGCGCAATGGCCTGACCAGCCCTCTGCGACTGTTTTTAGGTGACCATTTGTTGGTGCTTGGCTGTACTGTTCTTCGGTGAGAGAGCTTTACTGCCCAGCTGGCTACCAGGCCAACTGAAATTCTCGGGCGTAGCTGCTGGGTCTGATGGGATATCCCTTGAACACTGGATTTCAAGAGTCTGGCAGTTTGTGAGTGGCTAGTAAGACTTAGTAAAGAGCTGCATCTCGCTGTCGCTCCTGGCGGGAAATCCGTGACGCCTGCGTCGCGAGTGTTTGTCAGTTGGTAGCTGCGACACGTTTGGGACTGTCCGGCCCTGGGGAAACCCTCGGTTGGTGCGGCAGTAGCGAAAGGTGTAGTCTTCTGGAAGGGATGAACGTCACTGGCAGATAGGCTGATGCTGCTTGCGCGGGAAGAATTCACCGACCCCCTCGATTTTTATGTACTAGTCAGAAAGTTTTCAGTAGTTTTCGTTGCTAGAACGCTTTATCTTATTTAGTGTATTCGGAGTTAGAAAAATAAGTTATAATGACTGGACCGAAGAAACTGAAGGCTGTGTGCGCGAGGTGCGGAATGAACCAATGGGTGACGAACTTCAAAGAAGCTTGCTTCGAGAAGATCACCCACTCCAGCATGTGCCGCATTTGCGAACCCATGCAGTTGTATGAGAAGCTAGAGGAGAGGCTCCGGCGGCTGGAGTCGTCCAGATCGGCTGTTGGAGGCGCGGCGGTAGCTGCCGCGTCTATGCACTCCACCCCGGAGCTTATTGATAGGATAGCCGCCCTGGAAAGGCGTTCCAGCGGCGAACTGGACAGAGCTCGAGACCGCGGAGAAAGGGTAGAGGTGCAACCGGGTGCCGTGCAGGTTTCACCTGGAGAAGTGCGAAATCAGAGTCGGGAATCGCCAGCGACTAGGGTTGGCACCCAAAAACCCAAACCCAAAAATCCAACCCAAAAACCCAACCCAAACCCCACTGGAATTTTCAGTGGGTTTTTGTGTTTTTGGTCTGAGATGTTTATTTTAAAATAATTGAAATTTTTCTAATTGCTACATTGTTCAATTGTAGCTAATTAGAATGCTTTGGCATGTTGATTATTTCAAGGAAGCTGATTTATAAAACAATTCTTAAATTATGCAATGTGTAAATAAAGATTATGAAAAATTGAAAAGTTTTATTGGCCTTTTAAATGGTGTCCAGACTACAGACACAAATAGAGTACAGTAAAACTAATGAATGCTAAATAAAGGTGTGTATATATACAGGGCGTCCCAAAAAAATGTATACACACTTTAACAGCTGATAGCTCAATTGGTGTTTCTTTCTTTCCAAGTTAAACCCATTAGAATTAATAATGGCAGTCAGACTAAGCTTTGAACAAAGGAAATTCATTCTAAAATGCTACTGGAAGTGTGAAAACGCAGTTGAAGTGCAAAGACAGTTTAGGAGGGAGTTTCAAACAGATCCACCAACGCGACTTACCATCACTCGAATTAGAGATAAGTTTGAAGCCGATGGAACTGTTCAGAATGTCCACAAGAAGCGTTCCGGAAGACCACGGACATCGACAAGCCCCACAAAGCAAGAAAGAGTACTGGAAACGTATCACCAAAGTCCAAGAAAATCTGTGCGGCAAGCGAGTCGTGAGGTAGGAATTTCAGAATCGTCTGTCCAACGCATTTTGAAGCGCTGTCAATGGAAAAGTTACATTCCAAGATTAGTCCATGCTATTAATGAAGATGATCCGGACCGAAGAGTGGAGTATTGCGAGTGGTACTTGGCACGATGTGGATGTGGATTGGACGAAGGGGTTTCGTAGAATACCCTCCGCGTTCACCAGACCTCACACCACTAGACTTTTTTATGGGGATACTTAAAAGACAAAGTCTACGCTATAAAACCTGCAACAGTCGCTGAATTGAGAGCAGCCATTGAACGAGAATGCACACAAATACCAAACGAAATGTTTCGTGATGTTTGCGATTCCATTGCTTCGCGTTATCAGCAGTGCCTGGACCAGAACGGACGTCAGTTTGAAAACAGGCGTTGACAAAACAATTAAATAATGTCTGTAGATTCTATTACATTTTGAAAATGAAATGTATTTTAATAAACACTGCCTTTATAATTATTTAAAGT
The DNA here is from genome assembly GCA_023014485.1 of Bathynomus jamesi. Classification (NCBI taxonomy): domain Eukaryota; kingdom Metazoa; phylum Arthropoda; class Malacostraca; order Isopoda; family Cirolanidae; genus Bathynomus; species Bathynomus jamesi. The sequence continues at coordinate 648,259 of JAJOZX010000687.1, forward strand.
GTGTATACATTTTTTTGGGACGCCCTGTATTTAGTGGTGAACCGGATGTCAGTTTTTCAACATCTGCGGATGCGGATGCGGATGCGGATATTTAGTTAATCTATCAATATAATATAGAATTATGAATATATGACATAATTTTTCAAATTTCGTGATATTACTATTATGGCAGGCAATGCATAAGAATTAAAATTAATATTAATGTTTTCATTATGATAAAAATAATAAGTTTCTCAAGAGTTTCAGCCACAGAAAATTCAATGAAACAAGTTTCAGTAAATTTTCTCTGTTACCAGGTATTTATATTTTCAGGTTTATATATTTGTTTGTTCATTAATAATTAATACTTTACATGAAATGTGCATGACTGAGCCTTATAAGCTACTTTATAAGCTAATTTAATTGCAAATTGCATAATTTATTAGAGAGAATATCTGCATAACATCCGCAGTCAGAAGTGCGGATGCGGATGTTAAACATGATGCGGCTATCCGGTCCACCACTAATATATATATTATTCACACGTATTACTTGATCTTAAATGCTTATGAATTCTTATGAATTCTTATGAATTATGAATGAATAGCCTGGTCTTAAATTTTGGACCCACTTAATAAATTCTTTATTCTCTACAACTACAAATGGAATATTTGCTAAAAAGAAAAATCTGGCCATTTGCAAATCTAGTTGTTCTTTTTGATCTACAGTTGTTCTAACCACATATGGCATTATCTGACCTTGCGTTTTCTTGGCTGGAGTAGAATGAAAAAATGGTATGGAAGATTCAGAAGTGGTTGAAGTGAATGAAGTCTCACTACTGTGAATTGCAGTGTCATCATGAACCAGGCTTTCATATGATTTGCTTGAAGAGGGTCTACTCTCAAAACTGCCATGTCTATGTGTAGGAGGAGTTGCTGATGTAGCTGTATTTGTAAGCTCATCTGCTTCATCATCACGAGCCTGTACCCATTTTTTATTGCATCGATTTAAGTGATGTTTCACTCATTCTATTTTTTTCGAAAATACACATCCACAGTATTTGTACCGAACTCTATTTGGTTGGTCACTCAACATTTTTACTTCATCCCATTTAGCAGCTTTAAGTCTGCCACCAGTATGTGCAGGTCTAACTTTAGACATTATTAAATAGATATTAATTAACTAAAACTGATCTCTGAAAAAAAGATGTTCAAAAATAAGAATAATGTCTACTGTCTAGGCCTGTAAATAAATTGCAATAAAAATTCAGAAAAACGCTACCGTGTTGATTCAAAATAGAACAAAAGCCACACTTTATGTTAAATGAAAACACAATACGTTTCAACAGCACACTGCTATCTTCTTCAGTTGAAAGTGACCTTAAAACTGAAACAAAATATATAAATTCTAAAAATCATAGCTATAACTTTAATTTAAATTATGAAACCCAAAAACCCACCCAAAAGCCCATGGGCTTTGGGTTTTTGGTGAAAAACCCAGGTTTTTGCCAACCCTGCCAGCGACCCACGTGGAATGCACGGAACCGCGACGGAAGGTGGGGGGAGAGGAGGGCGCAAAGAAGGGGCCAATAGAGAAGGGTGGGAAGGGGCCGATAAAGAAAAAGGGTGGGAAGGGGCATACTGATGGCCCAAAGAAACCGAAGGATGTAGCTGCCGGTCGGGGCGGATTGGGTGCTGTAAGTGCGGCTGGGTCTACGGGTAGTGACGGGTATCGAAAGGTCTCGGGCAAAAAGGCTGCGAAGCCGAAGCCTGAGACTTCGGTTGCCGCTGTCAGGACCTCCAACTGCTTTAGTCTCCTGTGCGCGAAGGAGGAAGACACCGTTTGATTGGAAATTCATAGATCAGGGGCCAGGAGAAGAGGTAACTGGGACAGGAGGGAGGTAAGGTGCTTACTCTGGCGGGGAACGGCGCACTTAAGGAAGCAGTTAAAGAAGCTGCGCGTGGCTACCCGAAGGACTGCGATCGTTGTCCACGCTGGTGGCAACGATCTGTTCCTCAAAGGGGGTAGGGTAGGTTCGACGGAAGGGATCATCACCGAGATCATGTCTCTTGCGGATGATCTAAAGCTTAAAACAGACAGGGGAATGTTGATGGGTATTTTACCGCGGATGAATGCCAGTGACCACGCGCTCAGTAAGGCTATTGGCATCAACGAGAGGGTGCAAGACTTATGCCTCCCACGGGGCATGAGGTTTTATGACCCCTTCGACGCGTTTCCGAGTAGATGGGACCTTTATCAGAGATGGTGTCCATCTCAATGACAAGGGTAAAGGTGTGCTGGGCGCGCTGCTCGACCGGCACCTATACCGTATGGTGAGGTCAAGCCAGGGGATTGATGACGGGCCTCCCAACCCCGGGGGTATGATCTTGAGTCCAGGGCCGTTTCTAGCCATTAGGGGGCCCTAAGCAGTATACCCATTTGAGGCCCCACCCCTCCATCCACCAACTCACGCCTTACTACATCACCTCAGCACACACATACAAAAAATGGCTGTGTTAATAAAAAACAATTATGAAACAATTTTAATGAAACATTTATGTCCAAAACAACAAATATGTACTTTCAGAAGACAAACAGAAAAAAATACTCTTCATGAAATTCCTGAAAATTAGCTTATACATTATTCAGAATAAATGACACAGAACTATGTATAAAAAAATAATGCAATTATCAACTACCAAACAATTACTAACTCTACGATACAATCGTGTAATAGGTAACAGTTATACAGAACAGTTTGTATCTTCAAAATTTTTGCCTCCAAGATTTTTTCTGGGCGAAATCATCAATAACATCATCATATGAAATCTCCCTGCCAACGTCTTGGTTGATGTTTATGATGCCAAAGCCACTGAGGCGATCCTGCCCCATTGATGATCTGAGGCAGCTCTTGATTAGCTTCATCTTAGAGAAGCTCCTCTTGGCTGACGCTACTGTCACATGTAGAGTGCAGGCAATTCTTAGTGCAACCCAGAGATTGGGGTATAGTTCCTCCAGTTGCTTTTGATGAATGAAGGAGAGAAGCTCCAATGCAGTCATGTTGTGTGAAGATAAAGTCGGCAAGTTCTTAATTTCGAGGGCCATTTCTCTTCCATCAATGTCAGAGTCAGCTCCAGAGCTCAGTATCTTAGAGAGCTTTTCACACTTGCAGGACAAATCTTCCTTGTTCATTGTGGTGAAGTTTAGGAGAACCCCAAATATGTCCCTCACATTGATAATTAATTGACCTGTGTGAACAAATTTGATGTGATGTGATCCATTAAATTTCACATTTCGAAATATTATAAATATTACAGAGACTAGCTTACTCTACACGATTCCTGAGCACTTGCCTAGCTTGATGGTCTACCTAACCTAGTTGCCTGAACTGTAATCATAAGAATATACAAGTGGCACATCTCGCCTGTGCTACTGGAAAGCTTCTCCTCCTCTATTTTCTTCTTTTTCCATTTTTCAGCTCCTGATGCATAATGTCGTTTCATTTTCCAAGATGCACGAAGTCACATCTAGTTAACCACAACTAATCTGCTAAATAATAATAATCATGATAATAATAATAATAATAATAATAATAATCCATATTATAATAAGAGAGCTGTCCGTCTGTCCGTCTGTCCGTCACACTTTCAGAAATTGTGAGAAAAAAATTCAGAAATTGTAAAAAAAATTCAGAAATTGTATTACGGGCGGCAATGTAAAGCTCAAGATTTTCATGACTGTGTTCTTTTCTGTAGTTTAGCAATGGGGAAAGGGTGGGGGTAATGGGGGATTGGTGGGGAGGGGTGGGGTAATGGGGGAGGGGTTAGCCCCCAAGTTGTATGAATGGGGGTGAGGAGGTTTTGGGAGATACCAGATTCAGAAATGTTGACACAATGTGAAGCTCAAAATTTTCACGGCTGGGTTCTTTTTTTGTAGTTTAGCCTGTCTAACCGTCAGCGAAGCGGCGGGAACTGTACTAGTAATAATAATAATAATTGTTATAATTGTAACGTTAATCAAACACATTCAAATAATCAGACCATTTAGGTTTTAACCAACAAAATTCACATTATCTGAAAAAGATGAGAAAAGAATTAATAAATTTGAAAACATAACGAAAATAATCCTAGGTTTTAAAGTGTTACAAAATCTCTTAATAATTAGTAAATTATTGAAATAATGTTTTACAATACTAGAAAAATTAAGCATTTAGGAAAGTATAAGCATATAGTAAGAATAAAGTTAAATAATATAGAAATAAAATCTCACAATAGTTATTTACACATAACGACCAAAACGTTTCGTTTGTCTCCGTTTTATCATATTTGTCTCATACAAAAACATTAATTAATACGACAATAATAATAATAATAATAATAATAATAATAATAATCTATATATTATAATAAGAGAGCTGTCCGTCTGTCTGTCTGTCCGTCTGTCCGTCACACTTTCAGAAATTGTTAGAAAAAATTGTGAGAAAAAATTTCAGAAATTGTAAAAAAAATTCAGAAATTGTATTACGGGCGGCAATGTGAAGCTCAAGATTTTCATGACTGTGTTCTTTTCTGTAGTTCAGCAATGGGGGAAGGGTGGAGGTGGTGGTAATGGGGGATGGGTGGGGTAATGGGGAGGGGTGGTGGTAATGGGGGAGGGGGTTAGCCCCCAAGTTGCATACGGGCGGCAATGTGAAGCTCAAGATTTTCATGACTGTGTTCTTTTCTGTAGGTTAGCAATGGGGGATGGGTGGGGTAATGGGGAGGGGTGGGGGTAATGGGGGAGGGGGTTAGCCCCCAAGTTGTATGGGTTGTATGGGCTGGGTTCTTTTTTTAGTTTAGCCTGTCTAACCGTCAGCGAAGCGGCGCGGCGGGAACTGTACTAGTAATAATAATAATAACAATCATATTAATAATAACTTCAGCTATATTCCTATTCTTGCCCACTGAGCTATGACCTGGGAGCAGCGCCGGCATTAGGATATTTCGGGCCCTGTGCAGAGTATACTGTACGGGCCCCCCATGACACAAGTCAAATTGTTTTTCATTGCTAATCATTTTATTTTAGTAGATTGTTAACAAGTACAACAAGTAAAATTTAACTATACAAGTGCACCTGTAACAGAATACCAACAGACCAACAGCCTTTACTATTATTACTACTTATTACTTTATTATTATCAAATATTTAAACTATCATAAGAGGTTTCAACCAGCGCCGGCCTTAGGATATTTAATTAGGAATAGGATAATTCAATTTAATTAGGATAAAAAAATAAATTACATTAATTTACACCAATTTTGGCACTCTGACGTCGATGGTAAATTTCTGTGAAATTTTCGGGCCCCCCTAAGTTGCGGGCCCTGTGCGACCGCACGGTTCGCACACCCCTAAGGCCGGCACTGCTGGGAGCCTGTCTAGGGGCCCCCTAGTACCAGTGGGGCCCTAAGCGGCCGCTTAGTCTGCTTATACCAGGAAACGGCCCTGATCTTGAGCCGCTGGCGGAGGTACCTTCAACTGAAGGGTGCGTCCATGTATAGGTGGGTGACCCTCTTTCCCATTGGAGGGGGCTCGAGCGCCTGCGGAAGTTGCCCCCTCGTTATTGAAGGGCTCTTCAACTCCCGACAACCCTGGCTGTTCGGGAAACGGATCGTGCTAGGGGGCGGTCAGGATAGGGAAGGCTCCCTCCGTGCAGTGCTTTTTAATGCTAGGTCGATTAGGATAAGCTTTGCGAACTACGGGCGCTCTTAGCATCAGAATACCAGGATATGGTTGCTATCACCGAGTCCTGGATTCATACTGATCGTAGGGACTGCGCTGGGGAGTTCGAGATTCCCGGATATAGAATGTTCCACAAGGACCGCACCCATAGGAGATATTAATATACGTCAGGGACACGTTGAGTCCAGTTGACTGCCAGTTCCAATCGGAACGTGAGCTGCTTGGCGTCGATCTGAACCTGGGAGAGACGAACTATAGGTTAATCTTGGTGTACAGACCTTCGCATCTCCCCCTCGAGGAGGATACAGCCCTGTACACCGAACTCCGTAGTCTGCTAGGGGACAGGGTGTGTGTAGTTTTAGGAGACTTCAACTGTCGCGGCATAAACTGGGAAGACAGGACTGCTGATGCCGAGGGGAGGAGGCTAGTTGACTTTGCTGATGAGAACTTCCTGATTCAGTAGGTCAATGGGCCTACACGAGGCGAAAGCGTTCTAGACTTAGTATTCATGACCGAAGACAACCTCATCACTGGCCTCACCGTTGACGAGTCGGGCGGGAGTGATCACAGTCTGATTAGGTTCTATGTCTGCGTCCCTCGGGTGAAGCGTAGTAACTCGCGAGGCAGTAAGCTCGTTCTACGGCGGGCGGACCTTGTTGGCCTCCGGGATAGTGTAGGTGAGATGGAGGTAGAAGTCGGCGGCGATGTTGAAGGAGTGTGGAGTGCATTCCTGGACCAGTTTATGGTGCTGCAGTCTGCTGCCATACCCTCAAAACCGGTCACCCCTGCTTCAGTGCAGCCTAAGTGGTTCGGTCGGGGCATCGTTTCGGCTATCCGAAATAGAAAAGCTGCGTATAGGAGGGCGAAGGCCAATCATTCCCACGAGAACACTGAGACGGATGTCCGCCTGTGCAGCGAAGGCGAAGGTTAGGCTAGCCAAACGTAACGAAGAACTCAGGGTGGCAAGCCTCTGCAAGGCGAACCCTAAGGAATCTTTAAGTTATGTAATCAGGGGCGGCTCGTCGGTAGGCACTGCGGAACTGCAGCACCCCCATGATATTATGATCTTTATATTTAAATATTTAAAATAGCCTCTCTGATTGTTTTTTTCAATGAAGTTTGAGTTTTTAAATCAGATTATATCCTTTTTTCCTTAAACTATTTCAATGCCGAACGAATGAATCACGAAAGTAGCTTCAGCCTTCCCGTGGAACTGCGTACTTAACAGTTCCAGATTTTGTTCGAAAAGCTTGAAACCTCGGTGGCGGACGTACGAAGAGCGAGTCAGAATCGCAGGTTTAAGAGGATCCAAAGCACTGTGGACAGAGCAGTGCCGATTTGTTTGTTTGACGTGGTAGTTGTGTTGCTGTACCGTTTGCTAATTCGAAATTTAATTTCCGAATTGCATTTATCAATGATTCGTTATCATTTATTTTTTCTCGTGAGATTGAAGTTAATTATATAATAATTGGATTATTTACAATATATAGCTTTCATTTCTTAGAATATTTTTTCGCTCAGAATAAAAACAGAAGAATGGAATTTGTTTATAAATAAAAATTTTGGCAAATTCGAAATTACCCGTTAAGCGTAAGTACCCTATAATTGATTTTATGATACTATTTTACTTATTTTTATGACTGAGTAGTGAGTAGTTATCTATTTATCTATTCGACTTTCTCTCTCTCTCATATATATATATATAATCGACACAATTGTTCGCAATTTCTGAGGCAGCACCCCCATAACTGAAAGTCACGAGCCGCCACTGCTTATGTTAATAGTAGAAAGCCCTTTAGAAGCATGACAGGCCCGTTAAAGGACTCCAGCGGCGCGCTGCGGACCTCCGACGCGGACATCGTTAATTGCCGAATGAGTACTTTGCGGGAGTGTTCACCAGGGAGAACACCCGCGTCATCCCCGAGCCAGGCGTCAGGCGCAACGGTGCTCGCCTGGATAGTGTTCGATGTACCACGACAGACGTTGCCGATAGAATAGACAAGATGAACGCGTTTAAGGCTCCTGTGCCGGACTAGTTCCTCCCCAGAGTCTTGCGGGAAGTGCGCGACCAGGTGGCTCCCCACCTGGCTACATTCTTCAACAAATCGTTGGAGACGGGCCAGGTGCCTGGAGGGAAGCCAACGTGACCCCTATCTTTCAGAAAGAGGATCACAAAAGTTCAGGCAACTATCGTCCCATAAGTCTCACTTCGGTCGTAGGTAACTTATTTATTAGAGGGGATAATAGCGGATAGGATCATTGACCATTTTGATTCCTACAAGCTGCTTGGGGACTCCCAACATGGGTTTAGGCGGCATTGGTTGTGTCTCACCAACCTGCTCGAGGTTTTCCACGTCCTGTGGAGTGAGTACGATAAGAGTAGGGCGACTGATATACTTTATCCCGACTTTCAGAAGGCCTTTGATAAGGTACCTCACTGACGGCTAATGACCAAAGTCCGCGCGCTGGGTGTCGATGGGGAAGTAGGTAGCTGGATTGAAAACTGGCTGAAGAATAGGTGGCAGAGGGTTGTAATTAAAGGGCTAGCTCGGGTTGGGCCTCGGTCACTAGCGGGGTTCCTCAGGGTTCCGTTTTGGGGCCACTGTTGTTTATCATTTACGTAAGTGATATCGACGCTGTCATCGTCAGTAGGATCGCCAAATTCGCTGATGACACCAATCTTGGGGCCAATGTTGGGACGCCCGAAGCGATCGAGGAACTGCGTGCGGACCTACGTAGGATATAAGAGTGGTCTGAAAAATGGCAAATGCCTTTTAACTTGGGTAACTGCAAGGTCATGCACATTGGCTACGCCAATCCCAAGTCGGACTACTCCATGTTGGGGAGTAATATCGAGGCCACTGATTTGGAAAAGGACTTGAATGTGCTAATTAGCGGCGACCTTAAGTTTACCAAACAGTACGTAGAGGTGGAAAGGAAAGCCCAGAAACTGTTGAGTTATATCAAGAGGCAATTTCGATTTCGGAAAAAGGAGATTGTGCTCTCTGTGTACAATCCCTGGTTCGGCCGCACCTGGAGTACGCTGTGCAGTTCTGGTCGCCCACCCTCAGGAAAGATATTGACAGGCTGGAGCGAGTCAAGGCGAGGGCCACAAAGTTAATCCCTTCCGTTAGGCATATGGGCTACAATCGACGCTTACACGCCCTGAGTTTACTTTCGTTGGAAACTCGGAGGCTGCGCGGTCAACTCATCGAGGTTTTCAAGCTCTTATGCGGGTTCGATGATGTCGATTTTAGAAGCATGTTTAGTTTAAATGATAACTCAACTCGCAACAATGGTTGGAAGTTGGATTTTAAGCGGTTTAGCAGCACTAGTGTGTGTGGGAATTATTTTATCTATAATGTCTGTGACACGTGGAACAGGCTACCTTCAGAAGTTGTCAACAGTTCCTTTGTGGATCAGTTCAAGAAAAGGTTAACCGGATCTTGCACACTATTTGAGGATGTGTGTTACTGTCTTCTGGGATGGCTGTTCGAGAAGCTAGCTGTGACAATGTGTAGGAATTTTTCCCTGGCACCCGTTGCCATTGGAATCCTCAGTATGGGCTGCAAGGCCTTTTGAGGTACTTATTTTCCTTATACTCTCTCTCTCTCTCTCTCTCTCTCTCTCTCTCTCTCTCTCTCTCTCTCTCTCTCTCAACAAATTTCTAATTAATAATCATGTCAAATTGTAGTAATTAACAATCACATTAATTTCATTCATTACACAAGTCATCCTGTAATTTTCCAGTAATTTGTTGTAAAACGTTGTCAAACCATAAAATTCCTTATCTGATTTAAGATTTTGTGAAAATTATACCCTCGTTTGAAATCTTTGATGGCTTATAAGGAACCAGCCCTCTTCAAGGGAAATCAACCACTATTAATGTAGCTATCCGGTTAATTGGTGAGTGGTTAATTTGAGGGGAATCCCCACCGTTAAGGTAGTCAGTTTTAAATTTTGATATAAAACTCGTGCCAGACACGCTCCTTTCTGTACATAGTGCTGTTCCGTGTGTTTTTTTTGTTGTTGTTGTTGTATAGTACTCGTTTGAATAATATATTTCTTTCTTAAAATTCCAGCCGTCGCATTCGCTTTGATGTAATGTGTGATGTAATTTTGATACCGAAAGACATTTTCCTTGTAGTAAATAAACCAAATTGGGACCAAAATCCACTGAATTTACTTCGGTTCAGTTATTTGAATGTACTTTGTTTTTAAACTTGCTGAATGCAGGGTATAAAAGTCAGCGATGTTCTGAAGAATTCTACAAGAATTCGTACTTTAAAGGGCAATTACTAATCAAAATTAAAAATGGAGAAGGGTAAGTGACACCTCAACTGCACAGTGATCAAACGAGTGTAAGCTGAGAAATTATACCGATTCAGTGAAACCAACTGAAAGTGGCATTAGTTAAAGAGCAAAACTGATTGTGGTATACGTTTCCACCTTGGAGAAGAGAGGCGTTGATAAAAAATAACCGGTGCGCATAACAAACAAATTAACCAGTATAGTCCTGGGGTACCTGACCCTCATGCCGCGCAGACATTTGTGTTTACTATATATCTATTACCAGGGCTCTCGAAAACCCTGGACCTTGATTTTGATTTTCTTCTTCCTCTATGAGGTGGCGGGTCGTTTTTGCGAGCATTCGCCCTTGGCTCCTCTTTCCTGCATAAAAAAAGTTTAGAAGAGATTACAAATTAATTCACGAGCTTTTATTTACAACTGTGTGTGGTGGTGTAGATGTTATCTTCGCTCACTACAAATCAATTATCCCGAGTTCGATTCCTGGTGAGGACAGCTGACGCGCAACTCATACCGAGCTATTCATCCTTCTATTAGTTGGTAGATAAATGGGTACCATGAAACTCCTCCAAATAAGGCGGGATTTTGCAAAGGGGTCGAACGCAGATTGATCCCGAATATTTGTTAAAAGAAAAAGAAAAAGGAGGAAATGACTACTAAAACAATGCGAGTATGTGTGTTTTTGGAGTTGTTTAACCTCCTTCGTAACGACAAAATCAGGTGACGGGTGGGACCCACTGCTTTATGTGGAATCCAAAACTTCTATGGGTCAAATACATCACGTGAACTCAAAGTAAAGTCACCCATCCAACAACCGAACAACTCGAACGCCACTTAACCCCTCCGACCTAACGGAAAGCGGTGTTGCGACGTGTCCCCCTAAATTATATACATATAATAATTACAGAGCTAAATTTAATAATATAAATCTAATAAAAGTTAACTAGAAGACCTTAATTTACGGAGCAGAAACAGTTTTTTTTATACTGTATAACATCGTTTAAAAATATTTGAATATAATTAAATTTAAAAATATGTCGAATGAATGAATACATAAACAGCAGGTTTTTGGGTTCAGACTGTGTAGAGCAGGGCGGGTATGTACAAATACGTTTGTGATTCACAAATGAAAATCAAGTATGTATATCATGGAGGAAGCATAGACTTAAAAGTGCGTCTTGTTCCTGATGAATCACGTATCCAGACCCAATATATAGTGAAGGTGTCTCTCACGCAGACATAAGGAAATACAAATAAGGATTACAATAATTGGAAGTGTGTCTATGGGTACGAAAAAAACAAAATAAAGTATTTTTCACTAGTGATAAATTACGTACGGAAGATGTACAGTAAAGTGACTCTTTATCCATCATGAAAACACGAATTGAAAATACTTTCCATATGAGCATATTTCTAGAATAATAATTTGCAAAACTCTGAAACCTTTCTCTATTTCACCTTACCTGTAAAATTCTTACATATATATATATATATATATATATATATATATATATATATATATATATATATATACATATTTGGGTGGTCGTTATTTTTGGACTTTCGAAATTCAATGCGGCTACCCTGGATATTGTTACTAGTCTCAAAACAGTGCTGTAAGTAAAATTTTAGCTCAATCGGCTTATATTATCTGGTGCCACATTGGTTGTCAGTACGCTACTAGTACGTTGATATTGTTATATAGTCTACGGTGTGAAACCCCATATTTGGGGATGATGGGACGGAACCTTAGAACTGGAAATAAAACTTTTTTCCAATGGAAATATATTTCAATCAATCGATTATACCATATGTCCCACAGAAAAGTACACCCAACTTTAGATTGTACTAACTCCTCCAAAACTTGAGATATTTTGGATCTGTTTGTTTGATTTAATATAGCAAATTATTCTTTGTTAACGTTCAAATTTATTCATGTTTAAACGATTTAGTGTTCAAGCATCTGCTTTTAACTGAAGGGTACAACAAAATGGATTGCGCAAAATTGGTCAATGAAAAAAAAATGTGTGTGCTATCGATGTAATGAAAAGACAAATACATAATAATACATACTTTAACATAATTTTAATAAGATACAAAGCAGATTTTTCTTTATTCCTTATTGCAAAAGTTATGCTTAGTTTCGTTTTCTTTCAACATGACCGCCATTCCTATCGATACAAATCTGGAGTCGAGCTCTCATCTTCCCCATCACTCTTTTGATAAGATCTGGATTGTCTTTTAACAAGTTGATTTCAGCTGTGATGCGAGTCCTCAAATCATTTAAATTGATAGGTTGTGATGCAAATACTCTATTTTTCAAATGACCCCATAAAAAGTAATCACACGGGGTTAAGTCAGGGCTTCTGGGAGGCCATTCAATGTCATGGCCTGTAGCAATTACTCTTTGGTGGAAGACTTCCTGCAAGCGTTCCTTCACAATAACTCTCCTGTGAGCAGGAGCTCCGTCTTGCACCCACCAAATACGATTAAATCGGTTTCCATAAGTAATACATATTTGTGGAAGGATTTCTCGACCTATCATTTCTAGGTAAGCTTCACCATTTAGATTACCATCGTAAAAGACCGGGCCAATTACCGCTCCTTACCGCACAGTCCTACCAGAGAGACAGTTTTTGTCTAGAGTTATTCTTTTCGTAGATATGATTGTCAGGTGGATGATTTTTTGGTGCATACTGACGGCAGATTTGGCTGTTCACTAGACCATTCATAAAAAAGGCCGCCTCATCTCCAACCACTAATTGTTCCGTGAATCTTTCTGGTTTTTCAAGAAACCACTGGGCAAATCTTAGGCGGCGAGGTAGATCTCCTTCAATGAGTTGATGTCGAATTTCCATTCTGTATGGGTACAAATTCAAATCCTCACGAACTATTCGATGAAATGACATGCGTGAGAGTTCTGTACCATTTCGCCTGGTGGACACTTTTGGATGTCTCTCTAATAAATGCCGAACATGCTGAATGTTCTCGTCTGTTCTTGCCGTCTTCGAATGGCCTGAACGTCATTTGTTCAAATTGAGGACCGTTCCTTCTTCTTTGTATTTCAGAACATTCTTCAAAATTGTATGTTTAGTTGGAGAAGCTCTATCGGGAAATTGCAGTTCGAAGGTATTCTGAACTTGTTTTAAGCTTTTAGTTTGCAGATAAGTTGTGACCATGAGAACGCGCTGCCTTCGTGTAAACTGCATGATAAGGGTTTCAAAGTTTTTATAAATTTAGTAATTCAGATTCTTCATTTATATGTATGACTCGTATCTTAGATACAAAAGTTCGAATTATTTAAAAAAAATATTTGCAATATCCTTCGACGTAAAAAGTAGCACATTGGTTAAAGCAAGAGGAGCTATCTGGCTGGGAGAAATTATCATTCCGCGCAACCCATTTTGCTGTACCCTTCAGTTAAAAGCAGATGCTTAAACACTAAATCGTTTAAACATGAATAAATTTGAACGTTAACAAAGAATAATTTGCTATATTAAATCAAACAAACAGATCCAAAATATCTCAATTTTTGGAGGAGTTAGTACAATCTAAAGTTGGGTGTATTTTTTGTGGGACATATGGTATAGTTTAATTCGAAAACGAGAAAAAACGAGGAGACAAAGTCCGGGAAGTGCAACAACAATATATATTAAGAGAGGTACAATATAACTCTCATGGGAGCCCAACCCACTCATTGTTGCCTATTTCTGGGTAAGAGTGTTCTTCGGCGCATCCGAAAAACGCCTCCGATACTCCTCAATAGCTTGAAGGAGGAACTGGCGCTGATCCTCGTTCCTGGTGATGACAGGATTGAACTCCTGAATCAGCTTCACTCCTCGCTCTGCGCAGTCGTTGATCACACGGAGGTTTCGGATGCGGCGAGAAGCAGCCTCGTAATCCTCTCGGCCTTCCCACTCGGTGGGATCCACACCAAGGAAAGCGTCGGGGAAGTCGAGAACGGCGAAGAGGCGCCGAGACCGCGAGGTGACGAAGTTGGCCACCGTCTTTTCCTTCAGTGTGACATCCGCGGGGACACAAATCCACTTTGGAGGGTCCTCGGATCCTTCATCTTGGAGAGCAGCGATCATGTGTTTCTTTTCTTCGGTGGTGACCTTTACGTCGAAGAACGCCAGTCCAGCCAGCTCTTCCGACAGATACCACAGATGCCCGCTGAAAGCCTTAGACCCCGCGGTGGCAATCTCCCCGTCTTCATAAGAAACCAGCTGCTTGTACATTATAGGGTGGATCGATTTTACATTTTTTCGATTTCCATATTCTAATAGAGACAAAAACTTGCGCATGCATGAGAAAATAGCCTCTGCAAATTCTTAGTTTAATAGGTAATCATCTTCTGCCCCCGGCAGAGCGATGAAAATCATATTGTAGTAGTCAAAAACGTATTTTTAAACCCTAGCCTAGAGTCATAAAATTTTGCGTGTGTGTTATTTCATGCCTAAGCAACGATATAAATGCTATGGGAAATATATAAATGCATTATTTAAGACAAAGAGCCGATCTGAAAATATGTATATTATACATATTTTCAGATCGGCTCTTTGTCTTAAATAATGCATTTATATATTTCCCATAGCATTTATATCGTTGCTTAGGCATGAAATAACACACACGCAAAATTTTATGACTCTAGGCTAGGGTTTAAAAATACGTTTTTGACTACTAAAATATGATTTTCATCGCTCTGCCGGGGCAGAAGATGATTACCTATTAAGCTAAGATTTTGCAGGGCTATTTTCTCATGCATGCGCAAGTTTTTGTCTCTATTAGAATATGGAAATCGAAAAAAATGTAAAATCGATCCACCCTATAATGTACAAGCGGAGGTCGTTGGCTGTCGCAGAAGCAGCTACCTGGGCCTCGAGCCAAGCGGGAATGTATGTCGTCACCGCGAATGGGACGAAACGGCTGAGGCTTCGCTTCTCTCGTGGACTGAGCTCGAACTGGTTGCAGAAGAGGAAGATCTTGATGGCCTATATGACCCGAGCCATCCATCGGGCGCGGTGGTAAGCACTGGGACGGATGAACTGGATACCACGAGAGGGAACGCACCCATGACTACGATGGTGAGCTCCAGCAACTCACGGTAGTCGTCCCGCGGCTGTGCCTCCTGGATTTCATCAGCCCCCGGAGTCATCTTTCATCGGTTTGAAATCAGTCAAGTCAATAAAACCCCACCTCTGTTTGAACCTCTTGAAAGGGGGATGTCTGGACCTGAGGAAGGCCTGAAACAGAGAGTGAAAAGTTGCTCGGCCACAATTTCCAGCATGTGGTGATGGCAGGCAAGATGGAGGAGGTTAACATCAAGCCTTTGCTGGATGAGTGTGCAAGCTCCTTTCCGAACTCCCGTGTTGCTTGTAGTCGTATCGAAAAACATGCCTTTGACACGATCTGAAATACTCCACTCATCCAGAGCCTCGATGGCGGAATTCGCTATGGCTTCGCCTGTACCGAAAGGCAGTTTGGGCATACATAGCAGCTTCAACACTCCTTCGCCAGAAACAAGGATCGGAAGACGCTCAGCGGCATCACCACCAGTGAGATCGGGAATGATCTTACCATCCCAGTGGATAATGAGGGGCACAGTTAGATCGAAGGACTCCTTCAAGATCTCAGCCATCTCCTAACGCAACTTCATGCGGGCTCGGCGGATACTCTGCCTGTTCAGGGCCACCGTCGATGGGTTTCGTCCATACGTAGAAGCAGCCCCCGTCAGCCGCAGCATTGCGATCGGTGGTCTTGGACCGATCCAATGCTGCGGCTATTGCTGGAGTCAACGGGGCTCCGGAGGCTCGTCATCGCTTCAGAGGTGGCGCCATGGAGGTAGAAGGACCTGCTTCTGTAGAGCCCTCATCGCTCGCCGTCTCATGGGCGCTGCTACTGGAAGAGCTCTCCAGCTCCACCACGTTGGTTTCTTCTTGGCGGCGTTTCATGTCCTCTTCCTGATGTGCTGTCTCGGCGCGGCTTCGGCTCAACTTCCGGGACTCCTTCTCCGCCAGCTTCTTATCACCTCCTATCATGCAGCTCCGCCTTTCTCTCTCCCTCTGCGCCATCAGGAACTCTTTGTCCTCTTCATTTTTGATCATGTTGTTGGCATCGGCATGGGCGACGTCGAAGAGTTCCTCCAATTTCTGAAGAAAAGCCTCCCTCTTCCTTTTTTCTGCCTCCAACTTCCTACTCTTCGTCTTTCCAAGACTCCGCCACTCTTCAAACAGACCCTCGATCTTCGGGATGATGTTTCTGTAATCTTGTCCCTCTCCCAAAAGTCCCCCCACATCTCGGTAAACAGTCGTTGCAGCCTCACGGAGGGACATTTTCTCCTTTCGGAGCTGATGGAACAAGCGCTGGAGTACTTCTCCCGAAGAAGGAAGTTTCCCTCCAATCAATTCCTTTCTTGGCTGGCCAACTAACCACACTTCAGTAGACGTCCTTGTCGATGCCATTCTTGCGATTCACCTGAGGAAGAAGGCACACTACGTTAACACACAAAACAGCAGCAACCAAGAGATAAATAATATTAGAGATACAATGTTCTGAACCCAAATATGCAGGAGACAAACGAACACTGGAAGTGAAAATACTTGCACTTGTCTATGACTCATGAAAGTCGTTGAATTTTCCCCCTTATGGGGGGAAACATTGAGCTAATATAGCAGATAATACAGGCCGATTGAGCTAGAATTTTGCTTACAGCACTTTTTTGAGACTAGTAACCAGGGATGAGAAACTGAATCGAACTGGAATTGATAAACTGATAAAACCGATATTATTTTATGAACTGAAATCGAAAAATACTCGAACTGAAAAAAATTCTGACAACTAAAATCGAAATTCGAACTGAAATTGAAAAACAATTAAAAACTGAAATCTGAATTCGAATAGATTAAAAATAACAGTTTTGCGTTTAAGTTTTGAGGAGCATTTGGATTGCAAACATATATAAATAACGTGAATTATTTTCTTTTTTTACGACTTAACATTTGTATGGATTTAAAATATCCATTTATCCTTTAATTCGATGTAGAAAATAACGCAGCTGAAAATACTAGAGACAAGGGTTTTAAAAATGAAAGAAAAAGAATTAGGGAGGAAAATTTTTATCCCATATCAAAATACTTTTCAATAATGACTGTGCTCCTTTCGTTGACCTAAGTTTAATCACTTGGTAAGGACGCTTTCAGTTTTATCTTACCATTAAATTTTTCAGTTCGATAATAGCTATACGATCTATAGCTTCATAAGTGAGTGAGATAATCCGTGGGAATGACCAAACTTCAATTCAAATGTTAATCCTTTGTAATGTTACTCTAATCTATTATTATCTGTTATTTATATATTTTATACATGTCGTGTGCTTTAAAATTTAAAAAGTGTACGAATTAATAAAACATTTCGAATTGAAAGTTTTTGTTAAATAAAACTTTTTGTGAAAGAAATGAAGCGAATAAGTAAAAAAAGAGGAGTGTTTCGTGCTGATTCAATTGGCTATAGATGTTTACATGTTTAATCATACAAAAGTATTGATAGTTACTAAAGCAAATTCTCTCTTTAAAAAACAGAAATCGAATGCAAATTCAAATATAAAATTAAATCTGAATTTTCAATAGGGTACCCCCAAAAAAATAATATAAATAGTACAAAGAAATTCTTTAAAAAATCTGAAAAAAAAATTGGAATCGAAATTTAAATTGAATCGAACCGAAAAATATAAAACTTCAATCGAAAAAAAACTCAAATCGAAAAAAATTAGAAACTTAAATTGAAACTGAAATCGATATTTTTGCAAACTAAACTGAAATCGAAAACTGGACTTAAAAATTCATCAGTTTCCCACCCCTGCTAGTAACAATATCCAGGGGTAGCCGCATTGAATTTCGAAAGTTCAAAATTAAGGACCACCCTAATGTGGCACCAGTAAATATTCTCAAATTCGTGTGAAATTTTGTCTGCGACCATTTTTCGATATTTCTAATGAAATCTGGGAGTAGCGCAGTTAAATTTCGTAACTTGAACTTTCCCTATATAGCTAAGGACCACCCTAATATATATATATATATAATAGATATATCATAATAATATATATATATTATTTATTTATTTTATTTATTTATTTATGTTATTTTTTCAGCTGGAAAATAACATGAAAAATGCGATGAGATTTAATTAAAATTTTAATAACAAAAGGTCATAGCTGTAAAAGGGACTATTTATAGTCTTCAGCAGTAAACTACTTGTATTTCTTTGCCCACTACAGTTTCTTTTTGATGGTCCCTCCGTTCGGAATGCATTTTTTCAGTGCAATTGCTCAAAGGACCAAAATATATAAGGAATTTACTATAGAAGACTGGTAAAAATACCCTTTACAAATGTGTTCACAATAGATTTGTTTCGTACACACATCAGTTGCAGACTGAGTGACAAATTGACTCAACATTGTATAAAATCTTCTGTGAAATATGATGGGGCCTCCATAATGGTACGCGGTTGTTTCAGTGGGTATGCCACTCGAGACACTGAAAAGTCAATGGTACCAGGAAGAAAGAACGATACCATTCCATCTGGATTCACCATGCCATACCGAGTTGGTCAACGCCAAGCGAGTCAAATTTCAGTTTTTTGAAAAGCCTGAAGCAAATCCAATCTCCATATGAATTATCAGAATGTACTGACCATTATGAAATGACCTCTATAGTCACCACAGAGAAAATATTTGGGTTGGAGAATGTAATCTTTTACCCAGTTTCTTACCTCTGTAATGTAATGGGAATTTTAAGGTTGGCGTGTGTGGGGTCTGTACATTACAATTAGTACCATATTTAATTTTCAACTTTTGCTGCTACACATCTACGTAGCTGTTTGAAGTACTTATAGTCATTTCTGCCATTTGCCTTTCGCGTGTGTAAATAGCACATCCTCCTCTACGTCCCACTGTTCTGTCGGCTCGGAGAATGTTATAGTTGTCAATTTGTATTTCTTTTTGTCAGTACAGAACGCACAGTTTTCACAGTTCGCCTGGCAGTCCTTTAGATGGTTTCCGTTAGGCATGCAAAGTCTGTGCCGGTTTCTTGTAGGAACGCCTACCTCTCTCCTCGAAGGACCTCAGTGACACGTTCGATCCCATCATGTAAACAACGTTGTAACAGGCCCTCATTGGCCTGGTGTCATTCACCGACTTTATATAAAGAAATCATTACTTCGCGAGTTATATATATATATATATATATATATATATATATATATATATATATATATATATATATATATATCCTGACTTTATATAAAGAATATCATTACTTCGCGAGTTATATTATATTTAAGTGCAATAACCAAACCACAGAATGGAAAGGAAGGAAAAACAAAGGAGCCCCACTTTAATGTGATTTCTCCCTTTCCATCTTACATAAGTACAATTATTGCACTTTAACTATATTGTGAAAGCAAGCACGTTCTTCCTGCTTTCATGAAGCGCCTCTCTTCCTTTCGGCGAGAAATGACCAGAAAGAATTTAAATTTTAGTATTTTTGCCTCTCATTCCATCAGTGAAAAGATGTTTGCGAGTAACGAAAGAGCGAGAGAGAATCCTTCAGTTTCGATACGGCGACCAAATTGTCTTGTGACGAAAGTACTCGGAAAGCGCAATGCCGAATTAGGATTTCGGTCTTTTCCCACTAGTTTTGTTAGGTTGACTATTTTAAAGCGAATTTTGAAATGAAACCAGACGAAAGTTTACAGTTCTAGTTTTACAATTTCGGCGTTTGTCTTAATATGTAACAGACATAAATTCGTAAAAATATGTAACAAATATTAATTCGTAAACATTATGTAACAAATATTAATTTGTAAATAATGTGTAACAAATATTCATTCGTAAACAATATGTAACAAATATTAATTCACAAACAATATGTAACAAATATTAATTCGTAAACAACATGTAACAAATGCTAACTTGTAAACCTATAAAAAAAAATATAAATATTCATTAAAAATTTCAACGTTTCTGTAGAATGTAAGACTGTCTTTCTCAGCGTCAATAAGAGTGGTGGGATAAAGGAAATTTCAATAATATTAGAAGAGGTCTCACAACGTTTTGTGTTCATTCGTTCATTCACTCATTTTATTCATACATTTAAATCTTCCCAAGTTTGGTTGAAAATACATTTGATATTTTTCACATCAAACGGACAACGCAACTCAATGAGACATTTTTGGTCCATCAAAGAACTTGTTTGTTTATTAAAGCATCTGAAAAATAAATTTTTGAAAAAATATTTATCAAAGGTTTTTTTTTTAAGAATTATGACTCTTTATTTGAAATGGTCCGTCATTATTATTATTATTATTATTATTATTATTATTATTATTATTATATTCAGAACTTTTTGAGGTAAGTAAAAATTCTTTTTTGTTCGAAAACTGTGGATTAAAAATTTTTGGAACTGTTTTGCTGTAACTACTTTCAGTATTATTTATTTCCCCATCTAAGAACTGAGAGTACGAAATTTAGCATCATTTAAGCAAAGCTCTTATAATGATAATGATATAATGTTATAATGATAATGATAACTTTTATTGGCACGAGACAAATCCCATACAAAATGTATGGTGCCGATCAAGGTAATAAACGATACAAATAACACTGAACAACAAAATATAATTTGTCTTCCTCCTTCAAATGAATTTATGTGATTACAATGTACCTTTTTACGCTGATTGGGAATTTGGAAACAGAATATTTATATCACCCACCAATTTCAAAGGAAATGCAAATGAAAACTGACAGATTTTCTTGGTATATGTAATCGTACAAAAAAGAAGAGTATCTTACCTAAAATGTTTTTGCAGCTGATTTTCACTTATAACTAGTGCCAGGGGCTTCTCTTATAAGTGTCCAACAGTAGTTGGCCAACATAGTGGGGGCTAGAAGTATGATGGCAAAAAGGGAGACAGAAATGGATCAATTTGAAAATTACCTCTTCGGGTTCCACACCATCTTTCATGAGAGGTCCTTTGAGGGGCCCCATCCCCCTTGGGTGCCTCACCTTCCTTTATGAGGTTTCATGGTCTTTCATGAGAAATATTTAGAGGTTTAAAAAAAAAAGGAAAAAATAAAAGAAAACAAGCAGAATGGATCAATTTGAGAATTTCCTCATTGGGTCACTTGAAGGGTCCTCCTTGGGTTCCTCACCTTCCTTTACGGTCTTTCATGAGAGATATTTTTAGGTAAAACAAAAAGAAAAAGAGAAAAACAAAAACCAAAAAGGAAAAAAAACAAGAAAACAAGCAGAATGGAGCAATTTCAGAATTTCCTCCTTGGGCCCCTTGAGGTGTCCTCCTTGGGTTCCTCACCTTACTTCATGGTAGGTTTAAAACAAGAAAGAAAAAAGGAAAAACAAAAACAAAAGGAAAAGAAAACAAACAAACAGTCCCTGACAAGATGTATT
The DNA here is from genome assembly GCA_023014485.1 of Bathynomus jamesi. Taxonomy (NCBI): domain Eukaryota; kingdom Metazoa; phylum Arthropoda; class Malacostraca; order Isopoda; family Cirolanidae; genus Bathynomus; species Bathynomus jamesi. The sequence goes on from JAJOZX010000687.1 coordinate 669,726, forward strand.
TGAAACAGAGCTTAACCAAGTCTACATTGAGTTGTTCAAGGATGAAATGTTTCGGCATGCAGGGAGCAACAATCCCACTCATCAGATTGATATTCTATATATATATATATATATATATATATATATATATATATATATATATATATATATATATATATATATATACTGTATATATAATATATATATATATATACTTTACAGAAAAAGTGTAAAAATCAAATAGCAGAGTTGCCATATGACTACAGAACTTGACATTCAATTTTGTTATAATATTACAATGTTTCAGACCAACAAAGACCCTAGGATCCACTCGTGGCTGGTCTACCTAACTGTCTTTGTAATTGTGTATTGCGCATGTCCTCCGCGGTGGCGAAGAGGACCTACAATTTTACGTGGGTTCCGAACCACAAAAGCCTTAATTTTACTACTTTAAGCTATATCCAATCTATCAACATATGCGTCTAATCGATTTTTAAACATGTTTATAGACACGCTACTAATTACTTCTACCGGCAAACTATTCCAGCTAGTTATGTACTATTCTATACGTAAAAAAGTTTTTGGCAACTGCTGTCTCGAACCTTCTACTTGTCAGCTTACACCCGTTATTTCTAGTTCTACTATATTGTGATATTTCGAAAAAGCTATCTCTATTTACGTTATCGAATCCATTCATAATTTTAAAAACTTGGATTAGATCACCCCTTAGCTTCCTAGTCTCGAGTGTAGTCAATTTTAACTTTTTAAGCCTATCCTTGTACGACTTTGATCTAAGTGACGGAATCATCTTAGTTGCTCGTCTTTTAACTCGTGCGATTTTGTCTATATCTTTGCGCATATGCGGATTCCAAAATTGGATCGCGTACTCCAAATGGGGTCTAACTAATGATTTAAAAAGAGGAACAATAATATCGCGCGATTTGTACTCATAATTCCTAGCTATAAAACCTAACTCTTTGTTCGCTTTATTGACCACTGCTGTACTTTGTTTCGCCACTTTTAAATCACCAGTGACTATAACTCCTAAATCTTTTTCCTGTTCTACGCTTGCCAACTCCTTCCCTGACATACTATACGCAAAATTACCATTACGCGAGCCTATAAGTAAAATTTTGCACTTATCGACGTTATATCTCATTTGCCATGTGACTGACCAATCTACGATTTTATTCAGATCTTCCTGGATTTTACCTCTATCTTCGTCATTAATCGCCCTACCACCCAACTTCGTGTTATTCGCAATCTTTGAAACTGTACTGACTAGGCCGACATCTAAATCGTTAATATATATATAAGAAAAAGCATGGGGCCCAATACAGAACCATGAGGAACGCCGCTCGCTACATTAGCCCAAGACGACTCCGCTCTGTCAACGACCACCCTCTGTTTCCTACCTCGCAGCGACTCTTCTATCCAATTTATTACTACACCCCTGATTCCATGAGCCTTCGTTTTTTCAACGAGTATTTTGTGCGGTACGGTGTTAAACACTTTTTGAAAATCTAAATACACTACATCTACCACCCGATGACTATCGTAAACTTCAACCACGCTTTGGAAAAATTCTAAAGGATTAGTTAAGCAAGAATTGTTTCGCCTAAAACCGTGTTGCGTATTTCTAATCAAGTTATGCAATTCTAATTGTTCGACTATACGATCCCTAATTATTGATTCCAGCAGCTTACCAACAACAGACATTAAACTGATTGGCCTATAATTTCCCGCTGCACCTTTATCGCCTTTCTTGAAAATAGGTGTTACATTTACTAACTTGAAATTACCTGGTACGCACCCCTCAGAAATAGACGCATTAAAAATCTTTGTTAGCGGCACAACGATGCTTTCTTTTAATTCTTTTAGTTGTATGAGATATATGGAATCGGCCTCGGTGATTTAAGCATTTTCATTTTACCAATATAGTGCATTACCCCCCTTTCACTAACCACGATATTATCTAACGTATTACCATTATCAAAAGGTATTATGTCTATGACCGTAAGGATATTCATAACATCTTCTATTGTAAAAGCTGACGTAAGAAATTCGTTTAGCAGAGTAGCCAGTTGCTTGTTTTCAGAAACTAGCTCTCCATCAAAAATATTCAACGGTCCCAAGACACTCTTTACTGGATTCCTATTATTGACGTATTGAAAAATCACTTGGCGTTTCCTTTGCCGTCACGAGGAATGGAAATTATTCGCGCTTGGATTTTTTTTATTACTCTTTTCGCTTCACGCTTAAGAGATATGTACTTGTTTCGTAACCACAAATTGTCTTTATCGCACTTACAGTATGTAGCCTATAAGCCCTATCTCTACTCTTTATAATATCCCCTACTATAGAAGTAAACCACAAAGGTTTCTTATTTACTTTCGCACGCTTAGTCTTGTACGGTATAATTAGAGAAGTATTAATTGAAGAAATGTAAATTGGTGCTAGTCATGAGTGGAACTAGAAAGATTTTTGATAAAAAAAATTCTACAATTCATACATGTACAGAAAGAATCTCGGCAAAAAACGGTATAGCCTGAACAAGAACGCAACAGCCAGTTTTCTTATATATATATATATATATATATATATATATATGTAAAAAATGAAAAATGAATAATAATCAATATTCATTTTTACATAAGAACCAAAATCGCTTAACGCGAGTTTGGATAATAATTTTACTTGTAGCTTCCTATTTTTGTTCGTGTCACAACCCTACGATCTACCATATCTATGGTTTAGTCGTATCCATTTTCCATTTGTTATAGAAGTTATTATAATTAATTATGATTGTCTTGCATCTCACCCTCGACCCTAGATTATGCATACACATTGCATATAACAGGATTGGAACTCGTAGTTGTACTTCTTAGTCATTAATACCCACTCTTTGTCTCTAATTCGTTCTTGTAAATCTTCCTAATAATGATTTGTACTATACGTACAAATTTAATAACTATGACGTCACATTTTCCCGTCATTAATTTCCCTTCATCATATCTCCAGTATTCAATGTATGAAAATTCTTTAACATCATAATGAAAACTGTACACTCTATAGAAGTCATTATTTATATGTTATATAGTATAAATATAACTATTATTCTACCATATCCTCCGCCCCCATACGTCCATATCTTATCTTGATCATTATCCTATATAAATTTTATTAAATATTCATTTTTACTCGTGTCAATCTATGAAATGCAAAACTTCATGCATTCGTTCGAAAACGCACAAATACGTTCTCGTATTATTTTTTTAATTTTTATTTTTAATTATATCACCTCCCGAGATGAACTCGAAAACGCTGAGATTAAGTTATCAAATTCCGCGAACTATAGCATAAGTGAACGCTTCAAAGATAAAAAATCTCCTTTCGCTCTGATTCGAATTTATAACATTATCATGCGTTATGTTATATTATGTGTGTCATGTCTCATGTACTTGTGTTGTACTAATAACCATATATAATAACCACATATAATAACCATATATTATAACCATATTATAACCATATATTATAACCATATATAAATATATAAAAACACTGTAAGAATGGTAAACAACGAAATGTACTTCAATGAAACTGTAATTAAATGTAATGATTTAATATATAATGTAAGAATGTACTTTAATAGAAGTGTAATTAAACAATAATAAGTGAATATGAATTAATTGGTAAATGTAATCGTAATTGTAATGAACCAAAATTAATACATACTCAGTCGTGTACTTAAATTGTACTTATGTACTACTATGAAATGATATCGCCTTCAGAAATGAAGATTCGGCAAATATATACGATTAGTTTTTTTATTTTTTTAAATTTTTATTTGGAATCTTTCAAACATCTGATCATGTGTTTAAAAGGGGGGAACTTAACCTTCAACTGCCGTCCCCCAACATTTAGGTTTATATTATACATGTATTTGTAAAATGGATTGCACTTCATTACGGCACTCTGCTTTGGTCACTGCTACGACTCCCTTATTAGCAGCCTCGCTGCGAGGAGGGGGCAGAGGCCCCTTGCCTCCTTAACTTTTTAGATTCCGGCCTGAGCTATGGTCGAAAGAGGTCGAACCTCTACCCCTGTAAAATTCAGACCACTACCTGTAAATTTTTAAGTAGTAAATTACAGTAAGAGAAACTTTTTATTTCCCCCTTCGAGCCGTGCTCTCTTCAGAAGAACTTAGTCAGTTAAGTCGATAAGTTATAAAAGAAAAGTCGATAATTTTAGTATCAGAGAAAGTATCAGAGTATTATAGAAGAGAAGAATTAAAAACTGGCGACCCTTTGCCCAAATTAAGAAAGAGACAACCCAAGCACCATAGAAGATATTGGCATAACAGTCTGGCGAGTCTGTAGCCAAGAGTTTAACAGAGTGGCGACCCACCATTTGACCGGCGGAAAAGAATTAGAGTGTTATAGAAGAAATATCCGTTGCTGCCTCCTAACCAGAACCCCCCCGTCGACTCCGAACCACCCCAGGGCCATAGACGGAGGGGTTAACAAATTGGCGACCCTGCCCCAGGATTAGAAGAATATTTTAAGAAGAGGATTTTAACAAGTGGCCACTCTTTGGCCAGGATAGAAATTACCCTGCATCAGGATAAAACCAGTTAACCGGCGTGTCACGACTTCCAGTTCGTAACATCCACCCTTGAACCGGTGTGTCACGACTCCAAGTTCTCCACGCCTAGTTTTCATCCAAGAAAAAGTAGCCAGCAAGACGTCTTCAGGACACATCTCTGAGGATTTCGCCCGTAGAAATTTTGTTAAGTACAGAGTTTTTTTTTTTTAAGAAATTTATAAACACTTGAAAAGTCAGTATTATTAACTTATTAACAGTTAACTAGTATCAAGCCAGAATTAACACAAAACACAGTGAACACTTCAGACACCAGTGATACATTTTTTTTAGTGAAACAGTAATTTTCACAGAAGTTAAAAGTAAGAGAAGTTAAAAGTAAGAGAAGTTAAAAGTAAGAGAAGTTAAAAGTAAGAGAAGTTAAAAGTAAGAGAATTAATTTCAGAGAGAATTAATTTCAGAGAGAATTAATTTCAGAGAGAATTAATTTCAGGGAGTTAATTTCAGAGAGTTAATTTCAGAGAGTTATTTTCAGAGTTATTTTCACTATTATAGTTAGTATAGAATAATTTTATTTTATGTACCAAACATAATAGTATCGTACCTTCGTGTACATTCGAGTAAAATGTTGTTTACATTTTATATTTTTGTTTACAATTTTTTTCAAATTATTGAATTGAATTGACTTGCAAATTAAGAAAGAGAGAGTTTACAGAGTTTATTGAGTTATAGAGATACTTGAAAACAGTTTCAAGTTAGTTTCAAGATACTTGATAGAGTTCAAGTTAGTTTCAAGATACTTGATAGAGTTCAAGTTAGTTTCAAGATACTTGATAGAGTTCAAGTTAGTTTCAAGATACTTGATAGAGTTCAAGTTAGTTTCAAGATACTTGATAGAGTTCAAGTTAGTTTCAAGATACTTGATAGAGTTCAAGTTAGTTTCAAGATACTTGATAGAGTTCAAGTTAGTTTCAAGATACTTGATAGAGTTCAAGTTAGACAGTTAAAAGATACTACTTGATAAGAGTTCAAGTTACAGTTTCAAGATACTTGATAAGTGTTCAAGTTACAGTTTCAGTTTCAAGATACTTGATAAGAGTTCAAGTTACAGTTTCAGTTTCAAGATACTTGATGAGAGTTCAAGTTACAGTTTCAGTTTCAAGATACTTGATAAGAGTTCAAGTTACAGTTCAATTTCAAGTCTCAAGTCCAAAGTCAATTTTCGAGTCCCAAGTCAGTTTTCGAGTTCCAAGTCGAGTTTTCGAGTCCCAAGTCGAGTTTTCGAGTCCCAAGTCGAGTTTTAGAATCCCAAGTCGAGTTTTCAAGTCCCAAGTTAGTTTTCAAGTCCCATGTCATTTCAATGCAGTCAATTGAATTCAACTTTTTCTTTGTAATTTAAGAGAATTTAATTAAGAAAATGTAATTTAAGAATTTAATTCAACCTTTTTTTTGTTGTAAAAGAGAATTAGATTCAAACTGAATTGACCGGTTTGTGTCTTTAGGTTAAGTTTTTGTTGTTGTTTGTTTGTAAGAAGGAAATTGACCGATTTGTCTTTTCTTTTCATGCCATTGTTGCGTATATAAATATATACGTAAAATGACATATTTTATTGATTGCAACCAAAACCGTTTTTACAAATATTTGTAACGAGTTTTATAATTATTGATTATATGATGACAGAAATAGTGTAATAATTAATCGATCATGTACCTAATTTATCCTGCTCTGTACGGTCGGGAAATTTACCCGTATGACCGCACATACCTTAAATTTCAGTCATTTAATTTTAATAAAACTTCTACACAATAAAACATATGTATTGTCTATATGCAAACAAGTTTTCAGATTAAAATATCAAATAATTCAAATTCTATCAACATTTAACGAAAGAGTATGATTTTTCAACTTAACATGCAAAAATTATTAAACCTTTTTAATATTTTTTTATTATATAAAAATAATTTTTAATGTAAAATTTACCTGAAATTATTAAAAGAAAAGATTGTTCGAAATGCTTTCCTTCCATTTCAATAACTTTTTATTCTTGGCCGAAACTCATCTAAGGTTCGATTTACTTTTATTTTAAGATTATAAAATTGTTTAGCTCATTAAAATGCATAAATTGATTTCTATTTTTAATTTGTATTCTTAATTTTCTTAATTCAATTATCGTACCAATACTTCTGGTTAATGTTAATGGTTATATAGTTCATATATAGCTAGGAATGTTTAGTCGAATTTAATTCCACCTTCAAAATTTAATTTTTAATACCGCTAGATTTACTTTCATTACTTGTAAGGTCCTCTAAGTACGTTTTTTTATTACCTTAATATACGTGTAACTGATTTAATTACATAAAATCGATAATTCAAATTGAATTCTATTACTTTTGACACATATTCGAATTCATTTACGTTCCGTCCCTCCAGTCACTTTTGCATTAAAACTCGTATGCAAACATCATTATAATACATCATAATATTGTTTACTAAAAATAAATTCTCGCTCATGCATTTATTCAGTTACTTGAACAATCCTATCGGCTAATCTGTCCCTCAAAATTGTAAGATACACACTTTGTACCTAGTACACAAAAATAAACACTAGACCACAGGTCTATACATCATACATTATGTAATTCGATTTTTTACCTACAAGAGTCAATAAAAATTAGCTTATAGATTGTACGATTTACGTTTTTCCGTTTTATCTACTCTATTCATTATGTACGTAATTTTTTCCACAGAAAAATAAAATTTGGTAAAAAATTTTAACCATATCATTGTTTGTCTAACTTAAATGTTTGTCTAAATTAAAGTATTAATCTTTGAATTTTTTATATATAATAACACTTGTTCTGTATAAAAATTTGTAATGTAAAGAAAAATTCGTCATCTAACTTGAAGTAGTTAGGATGTTATTTTCTCATTTGTATTGTATTAATGGTACCCTATTAGATTATTGTATAAATATCATTTTTAAAGGGAGAGCAATGTAAAAAATGAACAATGAATAATCAATATTCATTTTTACATAAGAACCAAAATCGCTTAACGCGAGTTTGGATAATAATTTTACTTGTAGCTTCCTATTTTTGTTCGTGTCACAACCCTACGATCTACCATATCTATGGTTTAGTCGTATCCATTTTCCATTTGTTATAGAAGTTATTATAATTAATTATGATTGTCTTGCATCTCACCCTCGACCCTAGATTATGCATACACATTGCATATAACAGGATTGGAACTCGTAGTTGTACTTCTTAGTCATTAATACCCACTCTTTGTCTCTAATTCGTTCTTGTAAATCTTCCTAATAATGATTTGTACTATACGTACAAATTTAATAACTATGACGTCACATTTTCCCGTCATTAATTTCCCTTCATCATATCTCCAGTATTCAATGTATGAAAATTCTTTAACATCATAATGAAAACTGTACACTCTATAGAAGTCATTATTTATATGTTATATAGTATAAATATAACTATTATTCTACCATATCCTCCCCCCCATACGTCCATATCTTATCTTGATCATTATCCTATATAAATTTTATTAAATATTCATTTTTACTCGTGTCAATCTATGAAATGCAAAACTTCATGCATTCGTTCGAAAACGCACAAATACGTTCTCGTATTATTTTTTTAATTTTTATTTTTAATTATATCACCTCCCGAGATGAACTCGAAAACGCTGAGATTAAGTTATCAAATTCCGCGAACTATAGCATAAGTGAACGCTTCAAAGATAAAAAATCTCCTTTCGCTCTGATTCGAATTTATAACATTATCATGCGTTATGTTATATTATGTGTGTCATGTCTCATGTACTTGTGTTGTACTAATAACCATATATAATAACCACATATAATAACCAATATTATAACCATATATTATAACCATATATTATAACCATATATAAATATATAAAAACACTGTAAGAATGGTAAACAACGAAATGTACTTCAATGAAACTGTAATTAAATGTAATGATTTAATATATAATGTAAGAATGTACTTTAATAGAAGTGTAATTAAACAATAATAAGTGAATATGAATTAATTGGTAAATGTAATCGTAATTGTAATGAACCAAAATTAATACATACTCAGTCGTGTACTTAAATTGTACTTATGTACTACTATGAAATGATATCGCCTTCAGAAATGAAGATTCGGCAAATATATACGATTAGTTTTTTTTATTTTTTTAAATTTTTTGGAATCTTTCAAACATCTGATCATGTGTTTAAAAGGGGGGAACTTAACCTTCAACTGCCGTCCCCCAACATTTAGGTTTATATTATACATGTATTTGTAAAATGGATTGCACTTCATTACGGCACTCTGCTTTGGTCACTGCTACGACTCCCTTATTAGCAGCCTCGCTGCGAGGAGGGGGCAGAGGCCCCTTGCCTCCTTAACTTTTTAGATTCCGGCCTGAGCTATGGTCGAAAGAGGTCGAACCTCTACCCCTGTAAAATTCAGACCACTACCTGTAAATTTTTAAGTAGTAAATTACAGTAAGAGAAACTTTTTATTTCCCCTTCGAGCCGTGCTCTCTTCAGAAGAACTTAGTCAGTTAAGTCGATAAGTTATAAAAGAAAAGTCGATAATTTTAGTATCAGAGAAAGTATCAGAGTATTATAGAAAGAGAAGAATTAAAAACTGGCGACCCTTTGCCCAAATTAAGAAAGAGACAACCCAAGCACCATAGAAGATATTGGCATAACAGTCTGGCGAGTCTGTAGCCAAAGTTTAACAGAGTGGCGACCCACCATTTGACCGGCGGAAAAGAATTAGAGTGTTATAGAAGAAATATCCGTTGCTGCCTCCTAACCAGAACCCCCCGTCGACTCCGAACCACCCCAGGGCCATAGACGGAGGGGTTAACAAATTGGCGACCCTGCCCCAGGATTAGAAGAATATTTTAAGAAGAGGATTTTAACAAGTGGCCACTCTTTGGCCAGGATAGAAATTACCCTGCATCAGGATAAAACCAGTTAACCGGCGTGTCACGACTTCCAGTTCGTAACATCCACCCTTGAACCGGTGTGTCACGACTCCAAGTTCTCCACGCCTAGTTTTCATCCAAGAAAAAGTAGCCAGCAAGACGTCTTCAGGACACGTCTCTGAGGATTTCGCCCGTAGAAATTTTGTTAAGTACAGTTTTTTTTTTTTAAGAAATTTATAAACACTTGAAAAGTCAGTATTATTAACTTATTAACAGAAGTTAAAAGTAAGAGAAGTTAAAAGTAAGAGAAGTTAAAAGTAAGAGAAGTTAAAAGTAAGAGAAGTTAAAAGTAAGAGAATTAATTTCAGAGAGAATTAATTTCAGAGAGAATTAATTTCAGAGAGAATTAATTTCAGGAGTTAATTTCAGAGAGTTAATTTCAGAGAGTTATTTTCACTATTATAGTTAGTATAGAATAATTTTATTTTATGTACCAAACATAATAGTATCGTACCTTCGTGTACATTCGAGTGAAATGTTGTTTACATTTTATATTTTTGTTTACAATTTTTTTCAAATTATTGAATTGAATTGACTTGCAAATTAAGAAAGAGAGAGTTTACAGAGTTTATAGAGTTATAGAGATACTTGAAAACAGTTTCAAGTTAGTTTCAAGATACTTGATAGAGTTCAAGTTAGTTTCAAGATACTTGATAGAGTTCAAGTTAGTTTCAAGATACTTGATAGAGTTCAAGTTAGTTTCAAGATACTTGATAGAGTTCAAGTTAGTTTCAAGATACTTGATAGAGTTCAAGTTAGTTTCAAGATACTTGATAGAGTTCAAGTTAGTTTCAAGATACTTGATAGAGTTCAAGTTAGTTTCAAGATACTTGATAGAGTTCAAGTTAGACAGTTAAAAGATACTACTTGATAAGAGTTCAAGTTACAGTTTCAGTTTCAAGATACTTGATAAGTGTTCAAGTTACAGTTTCAGTTTCAAGATACTTGATAAGAGTTCAAGTTACAGTTTCAGTTTCAAGATACTTGATGAGAGTTCAAGTTACAGTTTCAGTTTCAAGATACTTGATAAGAGTTCAAGTTACAGTTCAATTTCAAGTCTCAAGTCCAAAGTCAATTTTCGAGTCCCAAGTCAGTTTTCGAGTTCCAAGTCGAGTTTTCGAGTCCCAAGTCGAGTTTTCGAGTCCCAAGTCGAGTTTTAGAATCCCAAGTCGAGTTTTCAAGTCCCAAGTTAGTTTTCAAGTCCCATGTCATTTCAATGCAGTCAATTGAATTCAACTTTTTCTTTGTAATTTAAGAGAATTTAATTTAAGAAAATGTAATTTAAGAATTTAATTCAACCTTTTTTTTGTTGTAAAAGAGAATTAGATTCAAACTGAATTGACCGGTTTGTGTCTTTAGGTTAAGTTTTTTTTTGTTGTTTGTTTGTAAGAAGGAAATTGACCGATTTGTCTTTTCTTTTCATGCCATTGTTGCGTATATAAATATTACGTAAAATGACATATTTTATTGTTGCAACCAAAACCGTTTTTACAAATATTTGTAACGAGTTTTATAATTATTGATTATATGATGACAGAAATAGTGTAATAATTAATCGATCATGTACCTAATTTATCCTGCTCTGTACGGTCGGGAAATTTACCCGTATGACCGCACATACCTTAAATTTCAGTCATTTAATTTTAATAAAACTTCTACACAATAAAACATATGTATTTGTCTATATGCAAACAAGTTTTCAGATTAAAATATCAAATAATTCAAATTCTATCAACATTTAACGAAAGAGTATGATTTTTCAACTTAACATGCAAAAATTATTAAACCTTTTTAATATTTTTTTTATTATATAAAAATAATTTTTAATGTAAAATTTACCTGAAATTATTAAAAGAAAAGATTGTTCGAAATGCTTTCCTTCCATTTCAATAACTTTTTTATTCTTGGCCGAAACTCATCTAAGGTTCGATTTACTTTTATTTTTAAGATTATAAAATTGTTTAGCTCATTAAAATGCATAAATTGATTTCTATTTTTAATTTGTATTCTTAATTTTCTTAATTCAATTATCGTACCAATACTTCTGGTTAATGTTAATGGTTATATAGTTCATATATAGCTAGGAATGTTACTAGTCGAATTTAATTCCACCTTCAAAATTTAATTTTTAATACCGCTAGATTTACTTTCATTACTTGTAAGGTCCTCTAAGTACGTTTTTTTATTACCTTAATATACGTGTAACTGATTTAATTACATAAAATCGATAATCCTAATTGAATTCTATTACTTTTGACACATTCGAATTCATTTACGTTCCGTCCCTCCAGTCACTTTTGCATTAAAACTCGTATGCAAACATCATTATAATACATCATAATTATTGCTTACTAAAAATAAATTCTCGCTCATGCATTTATTCAGTTATTTGAACAATCCTATCGGCTAATCTGTCCCTCAAAATTGTAAGATACACACTTTGTACCTAGTACACAAAAATAAACACTAGACCACAGGTCTATACATCATACATTATGTAATTCGATTTTTTACCTACAATAGTCAATAAAAATTAGCTTATAGATTGTACGATTTACGTTTTTCCGTTTTATCTACTCTATTCATTATGTACGTAATTTTTCCCACAGAAAAATAAAATTTGGTAAAAAATTTTAACCATATCATTGTTTGTCTAACTTAAATGTTTGTCTAAATTAAAGTATTAATCTTTGAATTTTTTATATTATATAATAACTCACTTGTTCTGTATAAAAATTTGTAATGTAAAGAAAAATTCGTCATCTAACTTGAAGTAGTTAGGATGTTATTTTCTCATTTGTATTGTATTAATGGTACCCTATTAGATTATTGTATAAATATCATTTTTAAAGGGGAGAGCAATGTAAAAAATGAACAATGAATAATCAATATTCATTTTTACATAAGAACCAAAATCGCTTAACGCGAGTTTGGATAATAATTTTACTTGTAGCTTCCTATTTTTGTTCGTGTCACAACCCTACGATCTACCATATCTATGGTTTAGTCGTATCCATTTTCCATTTGTTATAGAAGTTATTATAATTAATTATGATTGTCTTGCATCTCACCCTCGACCCTAGATTATGCATACACATTGCATATAACAGGATTGGAACCCGTAGTTGTACTTCTTAGTCATTAATACCCACTCTTTGTCTCTAATTCGTTCTTGTAAATCTTCCTAATAATGATTTGTACTATACCTACAAATTCAATAACTATGACGTCACATTTTCCCGTCATTAATTTCCCTTCATTATATCTCTACTATGCAATGTATGAAAATTCTTTATCATCATAATAAAAACTGTACACTCTATAGAAGTCATTATTTATATGTTATGTAGTATAAATATAACTATTATTCGACCATATCCCCCACCCCCATACGTCCATATCTTATCTTGATCATTATCCTATATAAATTTTATTAAATATTCATTTTTACTCGTGTCAATCTATGAAATGCAAAACTTCATGCATTCGTTCGAAAACGCACAAATACGTTCTCGTATTATTTTTTTCATTTTTATTTTTAATTATATCACCTCCCGAGATGAACTCGAAAACGCTGAGGTTAAGTTATCAAATTCCGCGAACTATAGCATAAGTGAACGCTTCAAAGATAAAAAATCTCCTTTCGCTCTGATTCGAATTTATAACATTATCATGCGTTATGTTATATTATATGTGTCATGTCTCATGTACTTGTGTTGTACTAATAACCATATATAAAAACCATATATAATAACCATATATTATAATCATATATTATAACCATATATTATAACCATATATTATAACCATATATAAATATATAAAAACACTGTAAGAATGGTAAACAACGTAATGTACTTCAATGAAACTGTAATTAAATGTAATGATTTAATATATAATGTAAGAATGTACTTTAATAGAAGTGTAATTAAACAATAATAAGTGAATATGAATTAATTGGTAAATGTAATCGTAATTGTAATGAACCAAAATTAATACATACTCAGTCGTGTACTTAAATTGTACTTATGTACTACTATGAAATGATATCGCCTTCAGAAATGAAGATTCGGCAAATATATACGATTAGTTTTTTTATTTTTTTAAATTTTTATTTGGAATCTTTCAAACATCTGATCATGTGTTTAAAAGGGGGTAACTTAACCTTCAACTGCCGTCCCCCAACATTTAGGTTTATATTATACATGTATTTGTAAAATGGATTGCACTTCATTACGGCACTCTGCTTTGGTCACTGCTACGACTCCCTTATTAGCAGCCTCGCTGCGAGGGGGCAGAGGCCCCTTGCCTCCTTAACTTTTTAGATTCCGGCCTGAGCTATGGTCGAAAGAGGTCGAACCTCTACCCCTGTAAAATTCAGACCACTACCTGTAAATTTTTAAGTAGTAAATTACAGTAAGAGAAACTTTTTATTTCCCCCTTCGAGCCGTGCTCTCTTCAGAAGAACTTAGTCAGTTAAGTCGATAAGTTATAAAAGAAAAGTCGATAATTTTAGTATCAGAGAAAGTATCAGAGTATTATAGAAAGAGAAGAATTAAAAACTGGCGACCCTTTGCCCAAATTAAGAAAGAGACAACCCAAGCACCATAGAAGATATTGGCATAACAGTCTGGCGAGTCTGTAGCCAAGAGTTTAACAGAGTGGCGACCGACCATTTGACCGGCGGAAAAGAATTAGAGTGTTATAGAAGAAATATCCGTTGCTGCCTCCTAACCAGAACCCCCCCGTCGACTCCGAACCACCCCAGGGCCATAGACGGAGGGGTTAACATATATATATATATATATATATATATATATATATATATATATATATATGATACACACAGACCGTGCATGGAACAAGGAACTCTTCTGGGATAATTAAATCCACTATAGTCCGAATAAGTAATGGTAAATGACAAATACCATAGTTTTTCTTTTTCATGATGCTAGCCTCACGTGGGCAACGGGTCACTCGCAAAGAGGTCCCGTAAATATAGATTCCCTCACCAGCTATCTGCAAAAGTGACAGGATCCAGCTTTGGGACATGGGTCTAGGGCTTAAAGCAGCCTAGCTCTGCTACCTTTAGAATCTCAATATAAGCAAAAGACTCGCTGCCTTCACATCAGATTGGATACATCAAAGGAAAAGGGGTAACTATTATATTTTTAGCCAAAAACTAAAACTTAAACCTCAACTGGCAGAATTGAGCGTCCACTTTTCAAGGCACATAACATGTCCGTTTCATTCCCATCTTGAAACGGACATGTTATGTGCCTTGAAAAGTGGACGCTCAATTCTGCCAGTTGAGGTTTAAGTTTTGGTTTTTGGCTAAAATATAATAGTTACCCCTTTTCCTTTGATGTATTCGATCTGACGTGAAGGCAGCAAGTCTTTTGCTTATATTGAGGTTGTAAATGTAACAGGGCTAGGCTGCTTAAACCCTAGATCCATGTCTCATGTGTGTGTGTGTGTGTGTGCGTATACGCTTGTATATTATGTACTGTTAACGGTATGGGCTGTTGGTGAGCTTATTTGGAGTGAAATAAGCCAAGAAAATAATACACTATTCTTTAATCTCATAGACGGTGATTCGCTTTTAATTATAGCTAAAGAGGGATAAAATAAATAGCAAGTAATAATAGCAAGTAATACTCGTACAGTTACCGCGTTACAGAAAGTTGCAGCTACTTATTTGTTATTTACTACTCTGGAAGGAAAAGTCATGGCAAGCATATGGCAATGAAGGGAAACAGAATTTGTTGTTTGTACTTCTGAAATATAAAATTTATATACTCTGGTCTCTTTTAAAACCTGGAATACACTACTATCTATATATATATATATATATATATATATATATATATATATATATATATATATATATATATATATATATATATATATATACCTTCCTTCGCCAAACAATTTTGTATAATCGCTTCCACACTTTTTCCGTTAGAAATACATCAGTGGTCACGACTCGTAGATCTGTAACTAACTCTATAATAAAGGTTAAGAAAATAATTTAAGATAAATAATAATAATTATTATTATTATCAGGGCCGTTTCCTGGCATAAGCAGACTAAGCGGCCGCTTAGGGCCCCGCTGCTACTAGGGGGCCCCTAGACGGGCTCCCAGGTCATAGCTCAGTGGGCAAGAATAGGAATATAGCTGAAATTATTATTAATATTATTGTTATTATTATTATTATCCTTATTGTTATTATTATTATTATTATTGTCGTATTAATTAAAGTTTTTGTATGAGACAAATGTGATAAAACGGAGACAAACAAAACGTTTTGGTCGTTATGTGTAAATAACTAATGTGAAATCTTATTTCTATATTATTTAACTTTATTCTTACGATATGCTTATACTTTCCTAAATGCTTAATTTTTCTAGTATTGTAAAACATTATTTCAATAATTTACTAATTATTAAGAGATTTTGTAACACTTTAAAACCTAGGATTATTTTCGTTATGTTTTCAAGTTTATTAATTCTTTTCTCATTTTTTTCAGATAATTTGAATTTTGTTGGTTAAAACCTAAATGGTCTGATTATTTGAATGTATTTCATTAACGTTACAATTATAACAATTATTATTATTATTATTATTATTATTATTATTATTATTTAGCAGATTAGTTGTGGTTAACTAGATGTGACTTCGTGCATCTTGGAAAATGAAACGACATTATCCATCGGGAGCTGAAAAACGGAAAAAGAAGAAAATAGAGGAGAAGCTTTCCAGTAGCACAGGTGAGATGTGCCACTTGTATATTCTTATGATTACAGTTCAGGCAACTAGGTTAGGTAGACCATCAAGCTAGGCAAGTGCTCAGGAATCGTGTAGAATAAGCTAGTCTCTGTAATATTTATAATATTTCGAAATGTGAAATTTAATGGATCACATTACCTCAAATTCTGTTCACACAGATCAATTATTTATCAAACAAGATAAGAAAGAGTATTTTAGCAAAAACTAACAGAATATGTAATGTTATGTTCTCAGGAGCACTACTGAAATATTTGGAAAAGCCATCCTCAGCAAAGCCTGATGAGCATCATGAGCCAACAGCAGGACCATCCTCTATGCAACCTCAAACACCAATAGAAGTAGAGCCTGATGAACCAACAAGTGGCCCATCTTCTGTTCAGCTTCAAACACCACACACAGGCATTTCTACTGAGCAACAAGAACCGAGATCTGCTCCACCTCTTGATCCGTATGACTGCCCAGTTGTCCTATCAGATGCCTTGAAGACAGATCTGGTGTCTCGAAGACCATTTCAAATCAGTCCAGATTTCACATTCCCTGAAAGAGAGGACGGTAGAAGCATTCGTCACCATTACATGTACAGAACATTAATTCATGGGGAAAAAATAAAGCGAAGCTGGCTGATGCACTCTAGAAGGAATGATGCTTTTATTGCTTCTGCTGCAAGTTGTTTTCAAGGAAGTCGTACAAACTAATTACGGATGGACTTTCAGACTGGATAAACGTTGGTTCGCTTCTGAAAGGCCATGAAAATAGTTCAGAACATGCAGATAACATGGCAACATGGAAGGATCTGGAACTGCGGTTAAAAACTGGGAGGACCATTGACCAAACTGAAATGTCATTAATGGAGGTAGAGCGAAGACGCTGGCGAGATGTTCTCACACGTCTTGTAAGTATAATCCAATCACTGGCAGAGAGAAACCTTGCTTTCAGGGGGTCTTCCTCTACATTGTACAATCGAGACAATGGCAACTTCTTGAAGGAGGTTGGGCTGCTTGCCAAATTTGATCCAGTGATGAAACAACACATCAGCAGAGTCGAAAGTGGCCAGTATAGTCATTCAAGTTAGCTAGGAAACATCATTCAAAATGAGCTCATTGGGTCCATTAGTGGGAAGATCTTGGATGCCATTGTTGCAGAAATAAAACAAGCTAAATATTACTCTCATTTTAGACTGCACTCCAGACATAAGCCACCAAGAACAGATGTCGATTATTATCAGAACTGTTAAAATGGGTGAAGTACCAGAAATGAAAGAATACTTCTTGAGCTTTCTTGAGGCTTCAGAAAGTACAGACCTAGGTTTATCAGTTCTGATTCTGAAGAGACTAGATGAACTGAATATTCACTTTGATGACTGCAGAGGACAGTCATATGACAACGGAGCGAACATGAAGGGTAAGAACAAAGGTGTTCAGGCAAGGTTATTAGAGAAGAACTGTCGTGCACTCTATGTTCCATGTGGGGCTGACACTCTGAATCTTGTAGTGGCTGATGCAGCTAAAGCTTCCACAGATGCCATCAGCTTCTTTGGCAACGTACAAAAATTGTACAACCCTTTTGCAGCAGCTACACAGAGATGAACAATCCTAAAGAAGCACGTGAACATAACACTCAAGTCTTGGAGTGAAACCAGGTGGGAGAGCCGGCTTAAGAGCATTGAGGCTGTGCGATACCAGAGCCACAACATCAGAGAGGCCCTGTTGGAAGTCAGAAACAATGCCACAGATGCCATAGCCAGGACTGAAGCACTAGTACTTGCAGAGGAGGTAGGGTCTTATCGCTTTCAGATTTGCACAGTAGTATGGTATGACATTCTTCATGCAGTTAACCATGTGAGCAAACTTCTGCAGTCTCCTACAATGCAGTTTGATGTGGCAGTCGACCTCCTCACAAAAACAAAAGACTCACTCACCAGCTACAGAAACACAGGTTTTGTTGCAGCAGAAGTCGTAGCTAGGGACATATGTGAGGAAATGAATGTGGAGGCTGTGCTGAAGGAGAAGAGGCTCAGATCCACAAAAAGCACTTTGCTTACGAAGCTCCTGACGAACCATTTACAGAAGCCTTAAAGAGGCTGGAAGTCAAATTTTTCAATATGGTGGTGGATTGTGCCATCGAGTCAATAAATGAGAGATTCAAAACATTAGATGATGTGAGGGACATATTTGGGGTTCTCCTAAACTTCACCACAACGAACAAGGAAGACTTGTCCTGCAAGTGTGAAAAGCTCTCTAAGATACTGAGCTCTGGAGCTGACTCTGACAGTGATGGAAGAGAACTGGCCCTCGAAATTAAGAACTTGCCGACTTTATCTTCACACAACATGACTGCATTGGAGCTTCTCTCCTTCATTCATCAGAAGCAACTGGAGGAACTATACCCCAATCTCTGGGTTGCACTAAGAATTGCCTGCATTCTACCTGTGACAGTAGCGTCAGCCGAGAGGAGCTTCTCTAAGATGAAGCTAATCAAGAAATACCTCAGATCATCAATGGGGCAGGATCGCGTCAGTGGCCTTGGCATCATAAGCATCAACCAGGACGTTGGCAGGGAGATTTCATATGATGATGTTATTGATGATTTCGCCCAGAAAAAATCTAGGAGGCAAAAATTTTGAAGATACAAACTGTTCTGTATAACTGTTACCTATTACACGATTGTATCGTAGAGTTAGTAATTGTTTGGTAGTTGATAATTGCATTATTTTTGTATACATAGTTCTGTGTCATTTATTCTAATAATGTATAAGCTAATTTTCAGGAATTTCATGAAGAGTATTTTTTCTGTTTGTCTTCTGAAAGTACATATTTGTTATTTTGGACATAAATGTTTCATTAAAATTGTTTCATAATTGTTTTTTATTAACACAGCCATTTTTTGTAGTATGTGTGCTGAGGTGATGTAGTAAGGCGTGAGTTGGTAGATGGAGGGGTGGGGCCTAAAATGCGTATACTGCTTAGGGCTCCCTAATGGCTAGAAACGGCCCTGATTATTATTATTATTATTACAAAAATAAAACTTATTTACTAGACTGAAAACAGCTAATGTGACAGAAATGTACCAAGATTGCAGGCTGAACTTCCATAAACTTAAATAAACTAAAAGTATTATACATATGTGAGTATATAATAATAATAATAATAATAATAATAATAATAATGTTTAAGTGGATAATTAGAGGTAGAAAAACGTAATTTATTTTAATTTAGATAATATTTCCATTATTCTAATTTCATATAATACAAATATTAATTCAGAAATTTCTATCGGTACTGAACTGTAATTAACTGATTTTTGCTTTTCGTAACATATATATTTAAATCGAGGAAAGAAATGAATGTATTCATCTAGCTATATGATAATGGCTCTGAGAACAACGCAAGTTGTATGTTTTGAAGACTATACATCTTCTCGTATAAATCTATTTCTCTCCATTAAGCACTTTTTCATGCATGAAATATTTATTTTAAGTTTTCTTCCGTTCAATCTCTATTGTTCAAGAGTATAAGGTTCAAAATTGAATGTCAACTTCTGTAGTCATATGGCAACTTTGCTATTTGATTTTTACCCTTTTTCTCTGAAGTATATATATATATACTAGGTTAATTTTGTTTCAAATACATCTCGTCAGGGAATGTTTGTTTGTTTTCTTTTCTTTTTCCTTTTTTCTTGTTTTAAACCTACAAATATCTCTTATGAAAGACCGTAAAGGAAAATGAGGAACCCAAGGAGGAAATTCTCAAATTCCTCCATTCTTCTTGTTTTCTTGTTTTTTTCCCTTTTTTTTACCTTCAAATATCTCTCCTGAAAGACCATGAAACCTCATAAAGGAAGGTGAGGAACCCAAGGGGGAGGGGGCTTCTCAAGGGACCTCTCATGAAAGACGGTGTGGAACCCGAGGAGAAAATTCTCAAATTGATCCAATTCTGTCTCCCCTTTTTGCGATCATACTACTAAGTTATGTCTTCTTTGGTATCGCTTCTTCATCGTTGGTATAGCCTGATGAAATTTTTCACCATGCTCATCGCTGACAGCGCCCAGGTTTGGTGGGAAGAAGTCCAGGTAGGAGTGAGGAAATATATTTTCAAAGACATGTTACACCCCCATGGCTTGGTAAGCACTAACCATTTGCTACACCAGGGAAACATATTTTTCTGATTTGACGCTGCCGAGGAAATTCGTAGTCACTTTAAAAGCTTTCCATGCTGTTCTTTCAACCTCTTTTAAAGACTTATCATATGCAGTGTCTTTCAGCACTTCTCTGATCTGTGGGCCTGCAAAAATGCCTTCTTTGACTTTCGCTTCGTTGATTCTCGGGAACTTCTGTTTTAGATATAGAAATCCAGGTCCGTCTTTATTCGTGGCTTTTACAAAATATTTTATCAAACCAAGTTTGATATGGAGAGGGAGTAAAAAAACTTTTACTGGATCTGGTAGGGGTTGATGAGCAACATTTTTCTGTCCTGAAACCAAATTTTGTCGAAGTGGCCACTCTTTCTGTGTATAATGACTGCCCTCAGCTCGGCTGTCCACTCGCAGAAGAAACAAGAAAATTTTGTGTATCCTAACTGTAAGCTGAGGAGAAGTGCAATCACTTTCAGATCACCACAGATATGCCAGGAGTGTTTATCATAGTCAATAGGTTTCAAAAGTAACTACATATTGTCATATGATTCCTTCATATAAAATTTATGTGTAATCGGAACGAAGGATAGATATTACCGTTGTGCAATAATACAGCTTACAAACTCAACTCTGATAAATCGAAAAAAGCCTCCATTCCTTAGGATTGTGCTTTCGACCAAGTGCCTCTATGAAAGCGTTTACGTCATTACAATACACTAAATCATTTTCCATAGAGAAAAACGATGTGAAGTGTGTTTGACGCTTACAAAATGATATTTTTACCGTCTTTTGTACTAGATTCCAACCTTTTAATCTAGAACCTAAGAGTTCAGCCTGATTTTTAGATAGATTCAATTCTCTGACAAGATCATTTAACTCTGACTGAGAAATTAAATGAGGTTCATCCGATGAAGGTCGGTGAAGTTGTGTATCCATATCATCTTGTCTGTCCAAAGGTTCATTACGAGATTCATCATCATCTAAAGTCCATGTCTTTGGTGGTTTTGGTACTAGCAAATCGTCACAATGTAAAAGAGGTCGCATAGCTGACAGTAAACTAGGATATTGAATCGCATGTTTAGATTTTGAAGAATGTCCACTTATCTTCGTTAAACAGAAGTAGCAATCAGTCGAGTGGTCTCTGTTCTCCCCATACCAGTGGAACCGCAAAAGGAATTGAAGAATGGGTACCTTTTAATCACCCTCTCAGAGATCTTGCACAAGAAACACAACATACATGAGGAGCCCAGACTTTGTTCATATACCTTCTTAATTAAAGAAGTGAAATCCTGCTTTTGAGATTTTGTTGTAAATTCACCAAACACAAAACAAAAACTGTCAGGGCTGTTTGCATACTTACGAGACATTCTCACTTTTATATAACAAAAACACTATTTTTTTCACCAAACATATACAAAAAACAAAATGAATAACAAAATGCACTTAATCAATCAACTGGTGGGTAGCAATTCACCGAACTGACTGAGATATTAGTACGAAAATGCGCAATTCGAACACATGACAAACAAGAATGTGCATGTCACGACAGGTATGTGCTTCTCTAATTCGATGAGAAGCAGCTGCTGCAGACTCAACTGACTCGTACTATTTAACTACCAATCACCAATCAGTTTGTCACCATAGTCAATTTTGCTCCGCCCATAAATGCCCAAGACACGGTGACGCCCCTCATTACTTCAGTTGTATTTTTAGAAAAATCCAAAGTGTGAGAGAAAAATTTATTCGATGAAATGGCGTAATGTTACACTTGATGAGTTACGTGTGTTTTTTGGCTTTGTTTTTCTATAGTAGCATTTGTCGTTATAGTGAAACCCACCATTATTGGCATTGGTTGTCCCGAAAAGCTGGGCTTTTCCTCGCTTAAGCATTTTAAAGAATGTTATGCATCGCATGAATAAAAGTAATAAACATTATTTATATATATATATATATATATATATATATATATATATATATATATATATATATATGTGTGTGTGTGTGTGTGTGTGTGTGTGTGTGTGTGTGTGTGTGTGTGTGTTATGATGTGTTATGCACCATACTTAAATAAATATGTGCATATTATATGGAGGAAGAGATTGTAGACACCAATCGACCAGGGAAGTACTCCGGGGGGAACGTTAGACAGAAAATAGGGAGTGCTGGAACTCCCGTTTCTCCTGTCACTGTCCTTCTTAGCTGATCATTTTCCATGTCTCATCTACCCTGTGAGCAGTCTAGCATCCTCACAAACACACATTTCTCTCCCTATTCCTCATTACATATACATGCATCTTACCTGCTATATAAACTTTTCAAAATTAAAAAAAGGAAAATGGCATCAACTTCAAAACTTTGGCATTTCGGTGCCGCTGATTGGGAGGCCCTTCGGCAGTACTTTTGTGATTTCCTATGGAATAATTACTGTTTCCGTTGCTGGGGGCCCTTCCGAGTGTGCTGAGCGTATCACGGAGGTGATTCTCTCTGGCATGGAGGCGTACATTCCATATTCTGTTTCTACTACTAATGCAAAAAAACCTTGGTTTAACTTTGGATGTTCTAATACTATCCGCAACAGAGAGGAGGCTTTCAGAAGGTACTGTCGCTATCCAACTCCTGACTCACTCGGCTTATATTTCTGCATGGAATCGTGTAAAATCTGTTCTTTGACTTGCCAAAAGTTCCTTCATCTGACAAAAACGTGAAAACCTATCCAATTCTAATTCTTCTCACTCTTTCTGGCATATAGCTAAGAACCTCTTCAACAGCTTTACTTCTTCTTTCCCTCCTCTTTTCCATTCCAACGGCTCAGTTGCTGTCTCTTCTCCTGACAAAGCTGAACTCCTCGTTCAAACTTTCGCTTACAATTCAACCCTGGACGATTCCGGTGCTGTTCCTCCATCTCCTTCCCCCTCTGACCTTATTATATCTGAAATTAGAATTTCTTCGAAAGATGTTTTTTTCTGCCCTATCCGGGCTCAACTTTAGGAAGGCGTATGGTCCTGATGGTGTTCCTCCTGTTGTCTTAAGAACTGTGCTTCTGTGCTGACACCCTGCCTAGGCAAACTCTTTCGTCTTTGTCTCTCTCTGGTACGTTTTCTTCCTGCTGCAAGTTCGCTTTCATTCAGCCTGTCCCAAAGAAGGGTGACCGTTCTCAACCCTCCAACTATCGTCCAATTGCTTTGATTTCTTCCCTTTCCAAAGTTTTTGAATCTATCCTTAATAGGAAGATTCTTAAACACCTCTGTTCTCACAATCTTCTTTCAGATCGCAGTATGGGTTCCGCAAGGGACGCTCTACTGGCGATCTTCTTGAATATCTCTCTGACTCTTATAACTGTTTTATAACGAAATAGGGCGCGAATACGATAGGCATAGAGCGGCTGACGTTATTTATTTAGACTTTAAAAAAGCGTTCGATTCAGTTCCGCATAGAAGATTAATTGCGAAGGTTAAAGCGCACGGTATACGCGGTGAGGTAGCTAACTGGTTAGAGGAATGGCCTCGTGCCAGGAAAGAGAGGGTCGTTGTTAATGGTAGGGAATCGGGGGGGGATGTACGTAGCGGGGTCCCTCAGGGTTCAGTGTTAGGCCCATTGCTATTCATAATCTACATTAACGACATAGATGTAGGCTTGACCAGTAACGTGTCAAAATTTGCGGATGATACTAAAATAGGCGGTAAATTTCTTAACGTGGACGATACAAAGGGCTCCAAGACGATGTAAATAGGATTATGGAGTGGACGGATAAGTGGCAGATGCAATTTAACGTAGACAAATTTAAAGTTTTGCATATAGGTTCTCGTAACAACAATTACACGTACACGATGGATGATAGATAGTTAGCGAGCGTTGAAGAGGAAGTAGATTTAGGCGTACACGTATCTAAGGATTTAAACGTTAGGAACCAGTGCCTGGAGTCTTGCGCAAAAGCTAATAGGATGTTAGGCTTCATAGCGCGTAATTTCGAATTTAAATCGAAGAATATTATATTGCCCCTTTACAAGTCCCTAGTCAGGCCTCACTTACAATATGCCGTCCAGTTTTGGTGCCCTTATTTGCGTGAGGCTATTGATAGTTGGAAAGGGTTCAGCGACGCGCCACGAAACTAATTCCGTCACTACACTATCTTACGAAGATAGGATTAAAGAGTTAGATTTGCATTCACTCGAAACTAGGAGATTAAGGGGGAGCTTATTGAAGCTTTCAAAATCGTTAATAAAATCGATAACGTAAATTTTGACAAATTGGTCATTTTCGATAATAGCAGTGCTCGTAATAATGGATTTAAATTACGTGGCAGACGTTTCATTACTAACATTGCTAAAAACTTTTTTACGTTTAAAGTAATTGATAAATGGAATAATCTTCCCGCGTCTGTCGTGAAGTCTACCAGCGTTAATATGTTTAAAAACCGTTTTGATAGGCATTTTAAAAATATTAGCGTCGTTTAAAATAATAAAACAACAATTAGCAACAGGAGCTCTGGTGGGTGATGGTCGAGGTTTGAGTCTGTTGACGATTAATGCCAACAACAAAATTATATTTTAAAAAAATAGACTAACACGAACTTAGATGTAGCTCGTAGCGTAAACTAACCCACTCTTTGTTATACTCTTCATACTTTTTTTGTTTTGTTCTTTTCTTATCCTCTCTTTACTTGCATGTCCGTAGTTTGCATGGTATGACAGTGTTTGAGTTAAGACTGTGTTTGCATGGACTGTAATCGTTCTTATTTTACTTCTTTTCATCTTTAACACCTTTCCTATTCTCTTCCACTATTTTTCCGACTTGTCGACAGTGGCCGGCAGATGATGGTGGTGAGTCTTTCTTTCTCTTTTTTTGAATGAATGTTAATCCACGAATGACAGGTTTTGCTATTTACTTAACCCCCTTTTCCCTTCTTTTAACCCCTTACTCTCTTCTTTCTTTCAGGCTAACCTTAGAATGGATCTTACGGTCTTTGTTAGTCTTAGCTTCTGTAGATCTGTAGATCTGTAGAGCCTCGTTTCGGGAGTTTCGGTGAAACTTTTGCTTTTGCGCTAGACAAAGAAAAAGTTTCTCATAGAGCCTTGCACAAATGTTTAATTTCGAAACGGCCCTCCTTCGGTTTCTATCCTTCTGTCTGTGCCTTCACTCTAATTTCCTTTCTGGCCGATCTATAGCTGCGGTTGTTGATGGCCAGTGTTCTCCTATAGCTATTAGCAGTGGTGTTCCTCATGGTTGTGTCCTGTCACCCACTCTTTTCCTTTTATTTATTAATGATCTTTTAATTCGCACTTCCTGTCCTATTCACTCCTATGCCGATGATTCCACTCTTCACTTCTCCACCCGCTTTTCAAAGCATACCTCACAGCACTCACTCCATGATTCGTGTAGAGGCGGCTATGGAGCACCTGACCTGATTTTTCGGTTATATCTGATTGGGGGAGAAAAAACCGTGTAGCTTTCAATGCCTCAAAAATTCAGTTCCTCCATCTGTCTACTCGTCACAATCTCCCACATGACTATCCCTTTCCCTTCAACAACACAACTCAATCCTTTCTCTTCTCTTAACATTCTTGGTGTTTCCTTTTCTCGTGATCTTTCCTGGAAAGATCACATATACTCACTTTCCAAAACAGCTTCCAAGAGGTTAGGTGTGCTGTACCGCCTCCCCTACTCACTTGCTGTCTCTGTACAGGGGTCTTATTCTCCCCTGTATGGAGTATGATTCTCATGTGTTGGGTGGCTCAACCCACACAGCCGTACTTGACCGGGTGGAATGAAAGGTTTTTTGTCTCATCAATCCCCGCCTCTTATTGACTGTCTTCATTCTCACTCTTTTCGTCGCAATGTTGCTTCATTCTCTCTCTCTATTGCTATTATAACGGACATTGCTCTTCTGAACTCTTTAACTGCATGCCTCCTCCTTTAAGGAGAGCACGCAGCACCAGACTTTCTACACTTTCTCATTGCTTTTCTGTCCAACTATCTAACGCAGGAGTTAATCGGTATTTTCAATCTTCATCTACTCAACCGGTCAACTCTGGAACAATCTTTCTCAATCGATCTTTGCTCCTGTCTATGACCTCCTATCTTTCAAACGCAGAGTGTCGAAGCATTTCGAAAATCTGGATCTTGATTTTGGTTCTCTTCTTCTATTGAAGGGGGAGGCACTTTTGCGGGCATTTGCCCTTGGCCCCTCCTTCCTGCATAAAAAAATATATATAAACATGTAAATATAAATAATAATATGCATAATATAAAAATTTTATACGCAATAAATGACTAACAATAAATGTCATGCAAACTGAGGAATGCTATCTCAATCTCAAAGGGTTTTAAGTTGCAAATTCCTCAAAAACTGTGGGTGATAGAAACATTATGTTTTCGTTTTCGTAATCAGCGTAAAAAAGAACAAGAATTATTCACATTTATCGAAAGGAGAAAAACTTTGTTGAACAGTGTAATTAAACAATAAATTTAAAAACAAAAAAGGACTATGGTAAAAAAGAAATGATGATAATGATAATAACAATAATAATAATAATAATAATAATAAAAATAATAATAATAATACACGTACTGAAACGAATAATAATAAAATTAATAACAGCTTCCCAAAAGTAGTACAGAAAACCAGGGCCGCATTACAGTGTCCAGGGTCTTGGGCAAACTATTTCTCGGGATGTATTATTTTAGTGTGTTAATGAATGACAATATTTTGTAATGCACATAACAGATACATTTTTTTAACACACACAAAACACATGCGGAAGCCATTCGGTTTATTAATGTGATATTAAAGACTATAACTTAACTATGTACACATACAGTGTATACAGCTACACTAGTAGGCTACACAGTTGTAATGCACTTAATAAACATCTACACAGTTATTGTAATGCACTTAATAAACAGCTACACAGTTGTAATGCACTTAATAAACAGCTAAACTGTACAGCTTACTGTACTGTAGATAGAGTGTAGATTTGTAATGAATATTACATAGGACGCTTCCTGGCTTTTTGTTGGAAAACTGCGTGATTGTGTCCTCGAAACTCACCGACTGCAACACCTCATGCTCTATACTCAACAGCGCCAGGGACGAAAGGCGCTCCTGGCCCATTGTGGAGCGAAGGTTACCAGCTCTTTCTCCAGATCAGCCGGATAGCATTCTACTAGATGTTCAGCTGACCGTCGAAGACTGTCGATGTCCAGGACTAGAAGGAAATACAAAAATCCAAATCTTTTCTGCAGGACAGCGTATGCTTCTAGACGAGTGTTCAGAGTGGTACACAGTTTATCAATTATCGGTAGAAATGCAGTGGTCCGAAATGAATCTCTTGGTGTCAGGTTCGTATCTTCGGCAGTTCCGATTTCGTCATGATGGCGCTTTCTCTTCTTTGTGCGTTGAGTCGATTCCTTGTATACTCGATGACCACACTTTCCGATGCCCTGGTCCTCGAATTCGTCAAATCTTGATCTGAGATCTTCAACAAATTGCAGTAGTGATTTCAGCAACAGGGTGGCTGAGTCTAACGACATTCCTTGTTTTTGCAGAGATGCATTCGTTTTTTGAAATTGTTCGAGGATAGTGTTCCATAAAACCAATAAAATGGCTGTTTCGAGTTGTTGAAGCTATTTAGACAATCCCCTGGCTTCGATCCTGGCTTCCGCAGTTTGGCTGGTATCTGCTGCTACCTCATCCAGTACCACGATATTCTCGGCGTAGCCTTCGGTTAAAGATTGGACGGCATCTGGATCTGGCTGACCAGCGGGTATCGGAGAGACCTTTGTCGACCTTTAGTTTCTCACTACGGGAACTACTATCGAGAACTTCTACATGTCGACGCCATCGGTATGTCGAGGAGACGAGAAACGTGTAGACATTCTGAATGAGCATAAACAATTCAACGGCTGCTGTGCAACTATCCACTGCTGATTTACCCACAAGATTTAGTGAGTGGCACATGCATGGCACAAACTCAGCATACGGAGATTTTGACTTGATATGGCTCTTTACGCCGTTGTATTTCCCTGCCATATTGCTTGCGTTATCATAAGACTGT
Organism: Bathynomus jamesi; assembly: GCA_023014485.1. Taxonomy (NCBI): domain Eukaryota; kingdom Metazoa; phylum Arthropoda; class Malacostraca; order Isopoda; family Cirolanidae; genus Bathynomus; species Bathynomus jamesi. Next base: position 698,311 of record JAJOZX010000687.1, read on the forward strand.
CCTCTGCAATCTCCAATTCGAATGCCATGAGTCTCCAGAAAGTTGAGGACCACGTCGGCGATTCCTTTCCCTGTATGTGTGTTCATAGGTATGAACTGTAGAAATCGCTCGACGGACCCAGACTCAACCACATATCGGACGATGAAGCACAGTTAATCGGTGTGGGAAACATCAGGCGTAGAGTCGACGGATAGAGAGTAGTATTTTGACTGCTGGATTTCTCGGATAATCGTCTGAAGTACTTTATCGGCCATCAACAGTATGAGTTCCTCGCAAATGAAATGAGAGAGATACGAGGTGTGTCCGCTACCTTTGTTCGCATGCTCGCTTATATGCACAGCTAGAAAACTGTCGTACTTACTTAAAAGTTCCAAAATAGTTGCCGTTGTTTGGTGAACCGAAACGGGAGTCGTGTCCACGAATTGCTAGTCCTCGTGACGTGATATACTTGATAACGTCGACACAGCGCCGCAAAACTTCCTGCCAATAGTTGCACTCCATTTCAAACTGGTTCACCAGTTTCGAATCAACACGGCCGGAGACAGACTTTCTAACCAACAAATATCTCATCGACTCCATATGTTGCTCACATTTTCCGTGTGCTCGACCGATTGTCTACCATGCTTCCAGTTGTTGAACCCGATTGTGAACTTGCTGTCCGCCCTCGACATTAATTTACAGACAAAACAGTAAACACAGCCTGTGGACTCAGAATAGCACAGCCATGACACCTCAATCTTCTCATTCGTCAGGCTATGTTTCTTAACAAATAATGTCTTCATACATCGGCGTGTTGTACCACTTTCAGTAGTTGAAGAGTTACTGAAGTCGCTGTCATAATTTCGGCAATCTGATGTTCCCCGCTCTATCCAGAACTCTCTAAAGTCATCGGTCAGCACTTGTAGCCACAAACCAATGTCATTAATTGCATGTCCTGAAGCTGGTGGGCCTGCTGAACGCACTGACGTAGACGGGTCTTCTGAAGACGCAGCTGCTGATGTAGCGGAGGCAACTGGTGGGCCTGCTGAAGGGGTTGACGGAGACGAGTCTCCTGAAAACGCAGCTGCTGAAGTAGCGGAGGCAGCTGCTGGGCCTGCTGAAGGGGCTGACTTAGTTGCTGATGATTTAATCCAATTAGTCAGTTTCGGCACCGTCGCAAGAAACTCTTCTCTGCGCTTCTTATCCTTACGCTTTTCACTACCGGGTTTATATTTCCTCCTTCGATCCCGGTCACGGCTCGTTTCCATGTTGTACGTATTACAATGCTAACAATAAGAACATAAATCATGAATCTGCAACAGAAAAAACGAGAAGTAAGTTAGCAACAACATTAGAAATGAGTAACACTAACAAGAACAACAAAAAAACACCATCAAAGCGGATATTAGAATGCCTGATGCCATGCCGCCTGCCGGAAAAAGTAAAACTCGTCGCAGATGGCAAACACGTGACGTTTAATTTTTTTCAATTGAAATTCGCGGGGCCCATCGGGCGCGAGGCCTTGGACATTTGCCCGGTGCGCCACCCCCTAAATGCGGCCCTGCTGAAAACTAAATGTAATTAAAATAAAAAGAATGTGGAATAGAATGGTTAATGCAGGAGTTAAGTGGGGCTATAGACCGTTAGAAAATCTAGAAGAGGAAAAGCCAGGCGATATGATGACTAAGCTGACTGATGCAGCATTGCTTGTATATATTAAGTTAAGGTGTATATATATATATATATATATATATATCCATCTCATAATTGTAAGGTTAGTGAAAAATTCACTTAATTTAGAGCTAGCATTTTTAGGCTCTTGTGGCATCATTGTTTGGGCACGCTTGTGGCATCATTCTTTCGGGGCACTGGCGCGTCCTTTCTACTCGGTTGTTGAATGCGGCACTTACAGGGCGTGGTCTTATAGAGAACTTTCTTGCAATTCAGTTTGGTTGTTTAAATACAAGATTGTTGCATCGTGCAATGGTGCAGGTTGTGTTGTTGTTGCAAGGTTTAGAAAGAAGACCATAAATAGTGCCCCTTTTGTTTTTTATCTTAATTTTATGCAACTGAGGCCTAAGGTAGGCCCACATCGACTCAGCAACCCTGAGGTAGGACCTAATAGGACCCCCAAGTCCGTAAGTTTTAGTCTAGCTTAACTCGGGCTGTAGGTTGAAGAAGCCCCTCAGAGCTTGGCCCTTCAAGGCTCAGCTGGGATTCTGAACCCAACCAAATAAAATAAAGTAACATAGACAAACATTTTCATACCAAGAAGTCCACACTCTAAAAGACAAAGCAAGACTGATGAATAGCTTGGACAATTGAATTGTCTAAGTTTTGAATTCTTCGCATTAGATTGTAATGAGAACGTCTAAGGCTGCGGTTACACCAAACGAATCGAGTCGAGTCGAGTCATGACTCTACGTGACTCGCCATTCCATCGCACCTCAATTTGTATGTAATTTTGCAGAAACTGTTCACACCGGGGGAGTCGAGTCGAATCGAGTCACGCTGAGTCAAGTCGAGTCGAGTCATGAATACGGTCGACCTATTTCTTCGTCAGTCATCGAGAGTCATTTGTGTTGAGAGCATCATGCAGCTGGAAGATTTAATAAATCTTGTTCGAGAATATGGCTATTCTTTCTTCAACTCCAATTGAACACCTTTAATTTGTGTCCATTTTCTTGACAGAAATTCCTGCCATATCCACCAATTTCTTGAAATTTTCTGTCGTCATCCTAAAGAAACCGAAAAATTTGTCTGGGTGGTTCATTCGGTCCGGAAATAAATTACTAAAAGCACCAAAATCTGGCCTTTTGGTGTTGACTTCATGTACCCAGATTCGGTTCCTCCTCCTACGTCGCCGAATCCACAACAGAACATGTAATTCCGCATACATGTCCATACCGCTTAAAATCTGGCAGGATACTGACAAATTTGACTCCACTTGACTTTTTCTGTGTGAACAGGAATGATTCAATTTGACTCGAGTCAAATGACTCTAATAACTCAACTCGACTCGACTCGTTTGGTGTGACCGCAGCTTTATTACCTCAGGAAGGCTCGAAATGTTGCGGTTAGTGAACATTTGAGAGGCTGAACAATTGAACATCTTGGAGGTAACTTATAGTATTAAGGATTAAGGACTTTAATAATGGGTGACAAGCCGGTTCGCAGATGAGAGGATTGCCCTTTACTGTACAGAGGGCTTTTCCGAGACTAAATAAAATCGTCTGGCGTTAGCCAGAACAAAATCAGTAAAGTTAACACTGTGCGCTAAAGGGTTAAGGCAGATTAACTTCATTTTCTCGATGTAAAATTTATCAACAAGTTTTTCTGGGGGGGAGGGGGGGAGGAAATGAAATTAAACTACGTTAAGTTAGGTTAGGTTAGGTTATTAGAGCGTCGATGAAATTCTCCATCGAGGAAATGTCTATAGGTCCGATTAAGGAGCAAACCGAAATGAAAAAAACCCTATGTACAGAGGAGGGGCGACAAGCTCGACCTTCGTGAAATGAGGAATCATCACACGGAACATTTGAAAGGTTGAAAGGTACAAATCTGAGGAAGAGTAAAATTTATTTCAAAGGAAAATATTTCACGTACAAACGCGCAAATAGTAAAATAGTGAAGTGCTGAAGGAGCTACTTACAATCCACTCCAGTGATATTTCGAAGGATTGTTTATGATATTCTCCACCGAAAGAAAACGCACCGAAGAAATGTGTAAGTTCAAAAATAATGTCTGACTTAAAGGGGAACTCTTCATTGTGTAAATTATCTCGAAGAAATTCTAACGCATCTTTGCGAGGTTGATTTCGTCAAGGGGAATTCTGATAATTACTTCACACGAGAAATTCGTGTTTCTATTTTCATTCTTTTCGATGAAAACACTCGAAGGTTTTAAATGAGAACGGAAAAACAACTCGAGAATGGACTTATTTTTTGCGAGTCGCGATGCGGTAGCAAAGGCACGCGTGAAAAACTCATCAGTAAACTATTTAACATGTTATTCTTTAATAGACCAAAAATGCCTACTCCAATTGTGTATTCCGTCAATTATAATGACTATGAAAAATGACCCGTGTTCCCAACGAAAGTGAAGAGGATATAAATGTTAAAATAAATAAAAATTAATTTTATATATGGATACGGAGATATCAACTGAAGACTTCGTCCGTATTATAAAATGGACCACAGTGATGTTAAATATATTTTCAGGTTATTAAGCCTAAGTAAAATGAATTATTTCTCCATTTGAATACTGCCTCGTCTTTAAATTTTGTTTCAGGTACCTGTAATTTCGGTGGGGTGTCGAAAAATACTCTAGAGACAGATTTGAAGTGATTATTACCCGATCTGTCTGAATAAAGGTCGATCTTGTCCCTTCGTGCTCGCATACAAAACACCTTGGAACGTTCTCGTCTGCAATGTTTTTAATTTCTCTTTCTTCCTCGCCAGTCTTATTATGACTTTTTGATGGGCAATCTGACACTCAAACACTCTGCTCAAACGTTAACACTTGTAAGCAGTATTGTTCACTTTCTATCATATTTTTTCTTGAGATTGTTAACACACACACACACACACACACACACACACACACACACACACACACAAGCTAAATAACTAACTAACTTACTTCATTATAATGTAAGTATGTTTCCCATATACTGTAGTCATTGCCTTAAAGTTTTCACCTGTTAAAGTGGCATCGCAAACTATATATGAAGTGACAGAGTTCCCATTGTATCAAACATATTACATGGATTCTTACACTAAATAAAGGTTTCCAGATAGCCACTAAATGAACAAAATAAACTGAGTGATCATATTTAGAATGGAAATCAAAACAACGATAAACCGGCACTCGAAAATAATTTTTACCGATTTCTTTTTGTGATTCCGTAGTCAGAGATGTTAATGCTGAGTTGCCGCTTTCAGAGTCAAGACATTTCTTTCAAGGACTCCTACAATTATTTTATTTATCGTAAAAGTATCGTACTTAAAAGAAAAATATTCTAGTTTGGGATTAATAATTCGTGATTAATAAATAATAACGCAATTAAAATTTCTCTAATGAAAATGATACAGCAGTAATTATAATAAAAATATACAATAAGTGCTTCTACTAACACCATAAAATGAATTTCAGTAAACCCAATACAAAAATGGGGGAAACACTTAACTAATAAATATGGAAAAAGTTCCAATAGTTCTGATAGTAAATAAAGTTTTTTTCGGCATTAAAAACTCCTCTATAATAAATGCAGAGGTGGGTAGTAGTGAAGTAGATATACTTAAGTACCTGTACTTAAGTAGCTTTTTCGAGAATGTTCTTTCTAGAAAGTACTCTTTTTTTTTGTAATATTTTTACTCTAACTTAAGTACAATCTTGGGAAAAAATTTTGTACTTTAACTTAAATACAATGTTGCGAAAATCTGAAAAGTACAAAGTAACAAAACAGTTGACAGTTTCATTCAGAATTGATAAACAAATTCTGGAAAAATCCGCTTTCAATCTGCCACCTCTTAACGTCAGGTAATGAGAGGGGGAAGACACCGAAACCGGATTATTCCAGGATAGAATAGATTTAAAATACTTTGAAAATCAGCTGTTGTTGAAACTCAGTAAGAAATTTTGTACATAATGCATACTTATTATAGTAAATTATTAGATAATAAATTATAGTTCTTAATATAATAATTCCTACTTATAATAATCCTAATTCTGTATCCTAATGAAGTCTGTTTGCCATAATGATGTTTATTTTATATTATTATATATTTGTAGTGTATTTTATTTAATTTTTGAAAAAGTACTTCTTACTTTTCAGTACTTGAGTACATTATAAAACACTTACTTTTGTACTTCAACTTAAGTACTTTTGATAACGTGTACTTTTACTTTAATTTGAGTACATTTTTTAAAGATTACTCGTACTTTAACTTAAGTAACAAATGACAGTACTTTACCCACCTCTGAATAAATGATACATTTGATGATACAAGTAGCTAATAACAGCCTCAATAAAAATTATATTAAGCTTTTCCTATTTTACTATTAATAACTAGCTAAAGTGGGCCCTACGGGCCCATTTAGCTACGCCCGTGGTGCTGGGGCCTTTGGCCTCAGTAATTGGGGAGCCGCAGGCCCCCCCCCCCAGTTACCGGGGAGTCAATTATTCAGTCAATAAAACTATAGAAAAGAATGCAGCCATAAAAATCTTAAGCTTCACAAATCTTGATACAATGGGTTGGATGTGAAGCTCAAGCTTTTCATTGCTGGTTCTTTTCAATAGTTTTATTGTCTGGATAATTGAACCCCCCCCCATTTAGGTTGCAGCACCAGTATGAAAGTGCATAAAAAGAACTCATTTGGTAAATTTTTGAACTTAGCCGCAGATTAAATTTCGGCTCAAAGCTGAACGCAAAAGCAAATATTTTTTACACTTTTTAAAATTATAATTAAAAGTAGAATTCATTACGCCTTTTTCTAATGCATTAAAATACAAATATCGCCCATATATATCAAGAATCTTCTTCTCTTTTCGAGCGTGACAGACTGACAGACATTCCTGGGTGTTTATAGTATTAATACCAATAATAAATAGTTTTAGTTGACTATTTTAAATAATTATGTAGTATTAAAAATAATAAAATAGAAATAAACTCTCTTAACCACAGATTTAATTTCATAAGCAATAACTTTCTTTAACGCGTTCTGGATATTTGTCGGTAATCCCGATCCGGACCGGAATTCCACTTATTATTAAATCCTGCGAATCTTCGGTATGTATTTTATAATGTGAATCATAAATGTACAGTAATACGATGTCTCAAGTGTTTACATTCATTTACAAGAGCGTTTCAACATTTTTTTGGGCTGAAGAAGCCAATAAATAGTGAATATATTGGTGTACCACTCGAAATAACTCAGAGTCCCAAAGTGCAATTCTCAGAATATTAACCAAATTTTATGAAATTTTAGAGGATAATTTTATCTTTAGAAGGACGTTCAAATAGTTTTGATTTTTTATTTAGTTGTTTGTCTGTTTTACTTTAAATTAGTTTGTTTCTTTATTTATTTCTTAATTTTTTAGCAATTTTTTTAAGATGTTTTGAGCTTAAAATTCAAAAACAAAGAATTGAATTAACTGCTTTTTTTTTTTATATTATTTTAGAAAAATTTGGATCTCGTAAATTTCGCTGCCAAACTGTTTCACCACATAAGCACATCTCAAGTTACTCGCGGGTAGGATTTCCATAGAAGGAACTACTAAGCTTAATGACTCACTTGACTCGGATTGAAACTGTAAAGTTGTCAAGTTATGCTGAAATTTGTTAATGACCAAACTTCGAACTAGACACTTTACTGGACAGGTTAATGTAGCCTTATACAAACTAGTAAAAATAATGTGCCTAAGCCAAATAAGTTCAAATATATCGAAAACCTTCCGTTCTGATAAAAATCTAATAAATATTAAATGTAAACTTAAACAATTAATGGTTAGGTTAGGTCGTGATCTTTTCGTTAGTTAGCCTTATAAAGCTAACTAAAGAAGGCTGGGGGCCCTGATCTTCAGGTGATCCAATGTTTGTATGCAAAAAACATTTCGTTAAGGAGAAAAGTATCCATTAAATCAGAAAATGTGCTGATATATAATTTGGTTAACTTGTATTCATTTCATTTGATTTTTGGAAAAGAAATTTTTGGTTGACATTGTAAGGAGAGAAATTTGTTATACCATTCTAAAGACCAAAGATTTATCATTTCTTTTCAGAATGTAAACTTCATTAATTAATTAATTATTATTATTGTTATTGTTATTATTATTATTATTATTATTAAACGAGTATATATATATATATATATATATATATGGGTTTTAATGACTGATGATGCGAAATTTGAAACACAAAATAAGATAGCAGTAAACAGAGCAAAGAGAGTAACTGGGCAGATACTGAGAACCTTTAAACGAAGGGATAGGAATAAAATGATTTCCTCGGTACTTACGTATTAACGGGGGTCCACCACATATTGATGATTGGTTAGGTTACGTTGTAATATTTTCGATAATTTACTCAGACTCATGGCCGTCATACATATCGGAACATCTAGCAGAGTCAGGATTTCAACACTTTAAAGTTAACCACGAGTACAATTTCGTCAACCCGGAAACTGGTACTCACACACAAGAAATCGAAAAGCTCTTGGGATCAGCTAAGTGGAGAAATAAAAAGCATCGAGGCACTGCACGCCATCACCTAGTCATATCTTACTGAATTTATGTGGCGACAGTTGGTACATGATCACGATCCATTCAATTTCATTCTTAATGCTATTAAAAAATTTTTGCCTCCAGAAACAAATGTTGTTTCTAATGTGTAACATGTATTAATCATTGTAAATATTTGAAATATAAATCATTGTAAATATTTAAAAAAATATTGCTATTTAAAAAATATGATGTATTAGAAATTTTAAACTAACGAAAATATTACAACTTAACCTAACGAATCATCATATATATATATATATATATATATATATATATATATATATATATATATATATATATATATGTGTGTGTCTGGTGGCTCCCCCGTTAATACGTAAGTACCGATTCCCCTACTGAAAACACTGATCATACCCAAATTGGAATACTGCTCGGTCCTAACATGTCCATGTAAAAAAGAAGACATTAGACAACTAGAGAAGCTTCACAGCCAAGATCAATGGGTGCAAAGAACTAAACTACTGGGAAAGGTTACGCGAATTAAACCTATATTCACTGGAAAGGAGGAGAGAGAGATACACCATTATTTACACTTTGAAAATACTGAAGAAACTAGTCCCTAATCTTACTCTGAACCCTGTAATTCCCCAAACAACAGTGGAAAGTAGAAAAGGAGGACTGTGTCGTGTTCCCAGATTAAAGGCTAGACAGGGAACATCCTTAACCCTGAAAGTAAATAGTTTTGTTGTGAGAGGACCAAAACTGTTTAGTCAGTTGCCCAAAGACCTAAGAAACACGAAGGGAATTGCAGTGGACATCTTCAAAAGAAGCTAGACGCCTGTCTCAGAACAATCCCCGATGAGTCGGGCGTACCTGGCTATGTGAGGTGGAGAGTAGACTACAAGAAACTAACTCACTACTTCACCAGACCAACTCGAGAGGAGGGGCGACAAGCTTGACCTTCGTGAAATGAGGAATCATTGCACGCAACATTTGAAAGATTAAAAGGTGTGTGTGTGTGTGTGTATATATATATATATATATATATATATATATTGTTCTCTAATTGTTAGGTATGCTTCCTTCCTTCTGTGTGTCTTTTCCTGGAATTTTCGCTTCATTCCCATTCCTATTCCCATTCCCGTCTCATGACGGAGCGGCGAGCGCTGCCTCAGAACGATCCCGCACCGCAAAATCAATACATCCTCTCCTTCCTTCCTCTCCTTCACTCTCACTTTCGTCATTCCCCGCTAACCGACCCATCGCCCCTTCCCTTATGAACACCTTTTACCTTTCGACCTATACCCACGGCTAATACCCTCTTCCAAGATGAGGAAACTCCCGTTAGATCCCGTTACATCTCCCTCGTAAGCCAAAGATGCCTGCAGGGACGTTCGTGTACAGATGGTCTCGTCTGAGTCTAGTCAGCTGATGGCGAGGGGAAAGAGACAATGAAGGACATTTCCGTCCTTGTTAAAGGCACTCGAAGGAGGCACTCTGAGGTCACGACCGAAAAGGACTCACCTTGTTATCCCTGGCAGCATTGAAATACACAACAACGCCCAAAGTCCAAATGAATACGATTAAAATGAGTATCTTACAATTCCTACGCATGTTATCACCGAACGCGCCGCATTACTCCAAACATGCCACTTTTAGCACTGCTGAGCGGTGTTCGCAGACTGAATGCCTCGCTGCTGAACCTCTGGCATCATTTTATCGGGAAAAAGGGGAACTGGCACCTCAGTATCAGTGGCACTCGACTCAAATCACGCTCCGTTATTACTGACCTATAACTGCAATAGGTTTTCATGACTTAAAGTTAAAGCTTTCTTCATTTGCATGAAACTTTCATTGATTAATAGTTGTGGTATAAAAATTCATTCAATAAAATTGCACTTTTTACTACGAAGAATTTATTTATTTATTTAATTATAGTATAAAACCATATTTTACTTCTTGAAATTGTTAAATATAGAAAATATCAATACGTGAAATGGAGGAGTAAATAATCTTATGTAATTTGATTAACTGACCATACTAATATTACCGTTGTTCATTGCAAACGTTTATTAAATAGGATTTTATAAATAAACATAATATTTTTTATATTCGTTCTTGATGTCCAAAGTAGTTTGAAATGTAGATAATAATAAGTTCATTAAGGATTCGTGTGTCTCCTTTTAAATGAAGTATTTCGCCATTTGGTACGATTTCCTCTTCAAAATTCATTACAAAGTTAATTCACTTTTCGACATATAAAATTGTATGCCACATCACATGACAAAATTAAAAACTCTTTCTCTCTCTCAGTGTGTGTGTGTGTGTGTGTGTGCAACTGGGAACAAGTGAGGTCGAGTGTGTGATAATTCACAGATGTCGTGGAATAACTTTTTGGTAAGGTAAAACTTTTGGTACCGCGGAACGTTAAAAATTTTATGTAATGATAATAATAATTTTAATTTTCTTTGTTACATTTATATGGTATACAAAAGGTATAACACGCATCTATATTAAGGTAGGTTGATTTTCCGCATTTGTTTAGATATCGACTTTGGACTAGTCGAGATAGTCAGGGCTTAATATGATAATAACTGACAAAACATTTCAGATCCCTAGCTTTAACCGTTTTTTGAGGAAACCGTTTCAAAAATCGTCAAAAAATTGTACCGAAAAATAGCGCATTTTCGCAATTTTCGGCCAAAAAAATCATGCTATTTTCATAAAAAAATCCTGAAAAAAGTTACAATTTTATTGAAAAAAAAGTAAAAAAAAACATGTACAGAGTCAAATAGACACATTTAGATCCCAAGATCATCATAATTTTCACTGTAAGAGCCCTTAGAAACAAAGGAAGGCCTCATCTGGCGGCTTAGGGCTTTGGCCAGAGTCCATAAACAGTATGGGAAGCTTCAGATGTCAGCTTCACGGCCCTTTCAACACTCTGAGAATGTGAAGGCAGATCAGGCAGCTCTAGCTTGGTGCCATTCAGCAATGCTTCTTGAAGCTCATGGTGAGAGCAGGTTCACAGATGCCACTTTGAGAAAGGTTGATTAGTTCTGACCAGTGGGTAGCTTCAATGTTGATGGCTGTGATCTTCTTCAGCCTCTTCTTGGCTGGCTTCCCACTTCTGAAAGAATAATAATTAATTTTTTATTCCAGTTTAAGATTTAATCCCTATTAGTCTCAGAATTGCTGATTTAATTTAACTTATATTAAAAAAAAAACCCGAGTTCTATAAATCCCCATAATCGAATTTTTTTTCAGAAAGAAAGTAAGATTATTTCCATTATATTATCAGAGGGGAGGGGGGGGGGGAATTGGGATAAGAAAATGTGAACAAAAATTCGATTATGGGGATTTATAGAACTCGGGCCTCTTTTTTTTATAAAATAAATCCCCATAATCAATTTTTTTTTCACATTTTTTTAAATTAATAAATGCTTACCTGGACAGAATTTTCTTGAGAGCAGCTTCTCTCACTTCCAAGTCATCAGACTTCATCATGGAGTACAGCACATTCTCGGGCAGCAAGGCAAAAGCATTGTACTTCAGGTTCTTGAAAGCAACACCCTGGATTTCTTCAGACTGCTGCTTGATCCTCTTGATCATGTTGAAGATGTATAGCTGCTGATTGTGGAACTTGCTGTCCCTTTTGATCTCAAACCGACTGACTACACTTCCACAATGAACTTGATGGCCTGGTAAAGCTTATCCTGTAGTTCTGGAGGGTAAGCACCTCTGGTCCACAGACACATCAATCTAATTGCCAAAGTCAACCATCTTGCATGGTTTAATGGTCCAATTTTCCAGGCAGCAAATCTTGGGTTGACTTTGCCCCTGGAAATTCCAAGCACATACTCCAAAAGAAGTCTCTGGTCGCTACTGAGATCATTCAGTGTCTCCTCAGCAAATTCCATGTCATCCAGGGGGCCACTGAGTTTGGTGAATTCCGCTTGTGGCAGATCTTGGTAGTCAATTTCACAGAGTTTTCCCAGCGGACCAGTGAAAGCAGTGGAACTTTTGGTACTGCCATCAAGATGCTTGAAAACAGCTCTGAAAGGAAGCTCATTCTGATGGAGTGAACAGTCAATGGTGTGCAATTTCCGCTCAATTTTATTTTCCAGAGCTGTTACAAGGCCTCCCTCCCAGCCAGTGTTTGTATTTGTGTTGTCAAGAGGACAGCTTTCAGGGTATGAACACTGTTAAACTCCTCCAAGACACTAGCAACTTCTTCACCAAGAAGAACTCCAGTCGCACCTTTAATTGGGATGACTCTGTGAGTAAGGTATGTTCCACTTTCAGTTCCCGGCTCCTTTGTGAAAATCAAATGGTGCTCTTGTCCCTTTCCTTTCTTCAGCTTAGTCTCCCCATTTTCATCCTTAACTTCTCTGTACAGCAAAGTGTCCTTGTCAACTTTCCCATCAACCCCAATACAGACTAACTTTTCCAGACCCTCATTGTGCTTTTCATCACTTTTCACTTTCATTCTAGCTTTTTCCCTGTCCATTTTCGATTTATCAACTATTATCTGTTTCACATCAAGGCCAGGCTTAAGCAGGTCCATAGCTTGTAAGTCCAGGAGGAAGGCATTAGCAAGACTTGCCCCAAGATTGGAAGAAACATCACCCCTGATCAGTTCCATGGCATATCTGGGGGGTTTCAAAAAGCTGTAACCTCCACTTGGGTGCCTCCTTGGCTTGAACTCTTCAGCTTCACCACCAGATGGCTGAAATGAAAATAAAAAATAAATTACTAAAGCGAAAATGGGGGAAAATAGGGGAAAAAGTAGGGAAAAATATGGGTAAAAATCGACGAAAATGGGCGGAAATAAGAATAAATTACTAAAGCGAGAATGGGGCGAAAAAAGGGGGGGAAATAGGGACAAAAAGTAGGAATAAATTTGGGTAAAAATGGGATAAGATATAAGAAAAAAAATATATTACCTCTCCTGATTCTCCTGATCTCAAAAATATAGTTAGTTTTTCCCTATCACGTATGGTTTTCCTACTACAGGGTGTGTCATAAATCCCCCGTTTATCCCCAAATGTGAACCATCTTATCGAGACCAACATTGGATTGCACATGCTAAACCATAAATTTTGTTGTTATAGACTACAGTAACCAGTGCCGGCCTTAGGGGTGTGCGAACCGTGCGGTCGCACAGGGCCCGCAACTTAGGGGGGCCCGAAAATTTCACAGAAATTTACCATCGACGTCAGAGTGCCAAAATTGGTGTAAATTAATGTAATTTATTTTTTTATTTTCAGATCACCGATCCATCATGGCCTTAATGATTGCATTGAATATTTAAGCTATAAATGACAAAAAATAATTTTTTATTAAATCTAGTTAATTCTTTTATGTTTTAGTATTCTTATATTACAATTGCCAAATATTCATTTGTAGTTGATTTAGTTATTTTCTTTTTTGTATATTTACAAACTTTATTTTGTGTATTTACTTTTGTTGAATATCCTAATTAAATTGAATTATCCTATTCCTAATTAAATATCCTAAGGCCGGCGCTGGTTGAAACCTCTTATGATAGTTTAAATATTTGATAATAATAAAGTAATAAGTAGTAATAATAGTAAAGGCTGTTGGTCTGTTGGTATTCTGTTACAGGTGCACTTGTATAGTTAAATTTTACTTGTTGTACTTGTTAACAATCTACTAAAATAAAATGATTAGCAATGAAAAACAATTTGACTTGTGTCATGGGGGGCCCGTACAGTATACTCTGCACAGGGCCCGAAATATCCTAAGGCCGGCGCTGCAGTAACGCTTACATAATAATGTAAGGTAAATATATATATAACAACCAGTCCCGTTCCCAGCAAAATACTCTCTCCGCTCCCATCAATGGGTGGTTAACATTTGGGGACAGATGAGGTATTACAACACCCCTTGTAGCACGAAATCTTTAGGTGATAGAGTAAAACCTAATTAAAGCAGAATTAAATCGCTCCTAGCTCTTGGAACAAGCATATTGCTTGTTTATGAAAGAATAAAAAAATAACTGAAAGAAACAAAATATATTTACCTTCTTTACTTGCAAACATTTCAGAACTTATTCCAAAGACTTAAGACTACGAAGGTAGATCTGACTAATGACGACTAAACCGGTGCTTCTTTGATGTTTTCTTATGCTGTGCGTTAGGCTGATCTCGTTGCAGACACCAGCAGTAATCCGCCATCATATTTGTATGCCATCTTCCTTGATATCTTCTTTCCATGGTTTGATGCCCTGGTGAAATCGTTCCCCTTGCTCCTCACTGAGCGGGGAATGGCGGGGTGGGCGGGAATAGGAACTTCTGGACCATGGGGTACCGGCCTTATTGCAGATGGAAGACTTGGGTATTGAAGGCTCTCTTTATTCTTTGCATTATAACCTTTAACAGTGCAAGAACAGAAGTAGCAGTCGTCGGTATGGTTTCTAGGCTCGCGCCATACCATAGGGATCCCAAATGGCAAACTTTTCTTTTTACCTTTGCTCCAATTCCTTAGTGCCGCAACACACGTAAGACAAACCTTGTGTGGAGCCCAACTTTTGTCTTGATCTCCTAATTTAATTCCAAAATAAGCATGATAAGCTCTCTTAATGAAGGTCGTTACATTTGTCCTTTGTTTTACAACATACCGACCACAAATATAACAAAATATGTCTGGACTAGGGTACATCCTCTAGAAGCCATTATTAAAATTTTAAAGACGTAATGTTAGAATTATATATATCTGAAAAATATGAAAAAACGAAATTAATTAAAGATAAAAAAGGTAAAAAATTACAAAACGCCCCAAAATTGTTTTGCTAATAACTTTAAAACTGTGGGTGATAGAAGAAAACTGGTAGCATTTTTTAATTCAGCGCAGCGAACTGCTTCAGAATCACAACTCAAAATAAAGAAATCGATTTTCATGCAGACCGGTGTAATCTTTCTGCTTCAGCTGCAGCCCTCTGGTCTCTCTTCACAGCAGCTTTATCCACAGATCCCAGCTGGAAAGAGCCCTTGGGTCCTATTTTGGCCCTCTCATCTCTCAAGTATTCCCTCTCCTCTACTGGAACCTGAAATATTAAAGTATATTAAATAGCGGATCTAAAATAAGAGATAAAATCCTGAAAAAAAATTGATTATTAATTTCTATTACCAGGGGGAGGGGGGGGAAGGAAGATTACAGGAGGAAAATGCGGATATTTTTCAATTACAAGCATTGAATTTCCTTCCATTTAAAAGGCACCTAATCGCACTAAGTTAGGCCAGTTAAAAGTTAAAAAAATAATAGCATTACCTTCTTACTGGGAAGACAAGTGCAGATTATGTGCTGTGTTTGACAATTTTCTTTCTTGCACTTCACAGCATTGTCATCACAGGGACGAACAGGGAGCTTACAGGTGCAAGTAGAAATGTCAAAAAGTTTATCCAGCTTTTCCTCCAGATTCTGCTCCTGGACTGTAGAAAGAGATTTCCTGTTTATCTCTTTTGCTTTCTTGAAGCACACTTTATCCACCAATTTCACTACATAATATTCCTCATACAGGGGAAGCCGCGGGTTCACTGCCTGCCAGATCTCAATCACATCCTTTGCTATCATTTTAGCAATATCATAGTCTTTCAAGTCCGGGTGGCTGTTTTGGAGGAAATAACTGTACTGAATAACTTGGCGGAGGGTAGGAGGCTCTGTTTTATCCAAAGGGGAAGGCTGGCCACTGAATTTTTTGACACTATCACTTCGAGTTAACACTGCAGACTTCCGTTTTTTTACCCATTTTTATGAAATATCTGAAAATAAACACAATTAAATGAACGCATCATAAAATAACTTAATTTAATACACATTTTATAGGTAAATATCATTAAAAAATACAAAATAATACACTAATAAACATCTATAATGTATTTACAATAAGTTTCAAGCATCGTTTTGTTAAAAAAGCCGAATTTTAATTGATTATTTTGATGAAATAAGGTCCGATATTTTGGTTTTTTACATTGCGCGAATGCCGCGCGCGCGATTTTATGTGTAAAATTCGGCAATTTTACAACTTAAAAATAATTAACAATCCTCAAAAAATACAATAATTTTCACAGATATGAGTTGGTGCAACGTTTTTTATACATTAATACCTTTCTATCTAGACTAGTCCAAGATCACAGTTCCATAATCAACCTACCTTAATCTATATATACAGGGTGTCCGAGAATTATCTGTACAATTTTTGGCTGTTATTAAAAGTCAACCATGAAGTGTAGAAATTCTAGTGTTGTCCCATTTTACAGAGAATCTCATTAATTGTTATTTTTTTATATTTTTAAGCTTTAAACACATAAATATCTTAGGAGCTAAATGAAGGCCAGCAGGGCCCAGCCAGTTCAGCCTAGATCCCAAGAACCTGCATACCCAAACCTACAATCCACACCCCCAATAATTTCATATACCTTTTTTCTAAACGCCTTTGAAAACGTTATTCATTGATATTGTGCGCTATATAAATATATATATTATTATTATCAGAGGCGTAACTAAAAGAAGAAAGGCCTGTGGCCTACTGTTGATAATGGGCCCCCTCTGTAATAGTTTAAGTAAGTTACAGTTTAGTTTGGGATTGAAAAAAGTCTCTTTCTACTTCAACGTTTTCTATGATTTTCATGAGTAACTTTCCTATTGTAATGAACAGATATATATATATATATATATATATATATATATATATATATATATATATATATATATATATATATATATAAAATGTAAACCCACAAGAAAAAAGAAATAATTCCAAGGCCTTTCGGGTATTCAGAAGTACACCTCGTCATTCCCTGACTGCGCATTAATTAGATTTGATTTTGGTTGAGTTCAAAATTATATTCAAAACTCGCGGGGATTTACAGGTCATAACAAAATTACTAGATTTTTAAAACATCCATAAACACTTTTTGGGGGCCAGAATTTACTGAATTTTTTGGGGGGCCTTCTCAATGACACCTGGCCGGTGGAAATTTTTGAGCCAGTCCGCGCCTGTATATATATGATAGACTTGATAGTACAACAGTACAAAACCTTTTTTATGCAGGAACGAAGGGCCAAGGGCAAATGCCTGCAAAAACGCCCCCCCACCATAGAAAGACACAAAATCAAAGTCTGGGGTTTTCCAGATGCTTAGACATTCTGCGTTTGAAAGATGGGAGGCTATAGAGAGGAGGAAAGATCGATTGAGGAAGATTGTTCCAGAGTTGACCGGTTGAGTAGATGAAAGAATGAAAATACCGATTAACTCTTGTGTTTGATAGTTGGACAGAAAAAGAATGAAAAAGTGTAGAAAGTCTGGTGCTGCGTGATCTCCTTAAAAGAGGAGGCATGCAGTTAGAGAGTTCAGAAGAGCAATGTCCGTTGTAATTGCGATAGTAGAGAGAGAATGAGGCAACATTGCGACGAAAAGAGTGAGAGTGAAGACAGTCAGTAAGAGGCGGGGAATTGATGAGACGAAAAACCTTTGATTCCACCCGGTCAATTACGGCTGTATGGGTTGAGCCACCCAACACATGAGAAGCATACTCCATACAGGGGCGAACAAGAGTAGGGGAGGCGGTACAGTACACCTAACCTCTTAGAAGATGTTTTAGAAAGAGAGTATATGTGATCTTTCCAGGAAAGATCACGAGAAGAGGAAACGCCAAGAATGTTAAGAGAAGAGGAAGGATTGAGTTGTGTGTTGTTGAAGGTAAAGGGATAGTTGTGTGGAAGATTGTGACAAGTAGACAGATGGAGGAACTGAGTTTTTGAGGCATTGAAAGCTACAAGGTTTTCTCTGCCCCAGTCAGATATAGCAGAAAGATCAGAGGTCAGGTGCTCCATAGCCGCCCCCACACAAATCATGGAGTGAGTGCTGTGAGGTATGCTTTGAAAAGCGGGCGGAGAAGTGAAGTGGAATCATCGGCATAGGAGTGAATCGGACAGGAAGTGCGAATTAAAAGATCATTAATAAATAAAAGGAAAGAGTGGGTGACAGGACACAACCCTGAGGAACACCACTGTTAATAGCTTTAGGAGAAGAACACTGACCATCGACAACCGCAGCTATAGATCGGCTAGAAAGGAAATTAGAGATGAAGACACACAGATAGAAGGATAGAAACCGAAGGAGAGCAGTTTCGAAATTAAACATTTGTGCAAGGCCTTATGAAAATCTTTTTCTATGTCTAGCGCAAAAGCAAAAGTTTCACCGAAACTCCCGAAACGAGGCTCTACAGATCTACAGAAGCTAAGACTAACAAAGACCGTAAGATCCACTCTAAGGTTAGCCCGAGAGAAAGAAGAGAGTAGGGGGCTAAAAGAAGAGAATAAGGGGTTAAGAGTCAGAGATATGCCAGAAGATCGCTAGTAGAGCGTTCCTTACGGAACCCATACTGACGATCTGAAAAAAGATTGTGAGAACAGAGGTGTTTAAGAATCTTCCTATTTAAGGATAGATTCAAAAACTTTGGAAAGGAAAGAAATCAAAGCAGTTGGACGATAGTTGGAGGGTTGAGAGCGGTCACCCTTCTTTGGGACATGCTGAATGAATGCGAACTTCCAGCAGGAAGGAAAAGTACCAGATGAGAGACAAAGACGAAAGAGTTTGCCTAGGCAGGGTGTCAGCACAGAAGCACAGTTCTTAAGAACAACAGGAGGAACACCATCAGGACCGTGCGCCTTCCTAGAGTTGAGCCCAGATAGGGCAGATAAAACATCTTTCGAAGAAATTCTAATTTCAGACATAATAAAGTCAGAGGTGGGAGGAGGTGGAGAAACAGAACCGGAATCGTCCAGGGTTGAATTGTAAGCAAAGTTTGAGCGAAGAGTTCAGCTTTGTCAGGAGGAGAGACAGCAACTGAGCCGTCGGAATGAAAAAGAGGAGAGAAAGAAGAGGAAGTAAAGCTGTTGAAGAGGTTTTTAGCTAGATGCCAGAAAGAGTGAGAAGAATTAGAATTGGCTAGATTTTCACATTTTTGTCGGATGAAGGAATTTTTGGCAAGTCGAAGAACAGTTTTTGCACGATTTCGGGCAGAAATATAAGCTGAGTGAGAATCAGGAGTTGAATAGCGACAGAACCTTCTGAAAGCCTCCTCTCTGTTGCGAATAGCTTTAGAACATACAAAGTTAAACCAAGGTTTTTTGCATGAGTAGTAGGAAAAGAATATGGAATGTACGCCTCCATACCAGAGAGAATCACCTTTGTGATGTGCTCAGCACACTCGGAAGGGCCCCGGCTACGGAAGCAGTAATCATACCATAGGAAATCACAGATGTACTGCCGAAGGGCCTCCCAATCAGCGGCGCCGAAGTGCCAAAGGCGCCTCCTCTTGGGAGGATCCAAAGGCCGAATTGGAGTGATAGGACAGGAAACAGATATAAGATTGTGATCGGAGGAGCCCAACGGAGAAAAAAGTTTCCCAGAGTAAAAGAAGGATGAGAGGTAGGAAATAAATCCAGAATGTTGGGCCTATCTCCAAGGCGATCGGGGATACGAGTAGGGTGCTGTACAATCTGCTCCAGGTCATTTAGGATGGAAATATCGTAAGCTAGTTCACCAGGGATGTCAGTGAAATGGTAAGAAAGCCAAAGGTGGTGGTCAATACTGAAATCTCCTAAAATGGATATTTTAGCAAAGGGAGAACGGGATAGAATGTATTCCACTTTGGAAGTGAGGTAGTCAAAGAATTTTGGATAGTCAGTAGAATTAGGAGAAAGGTAAACAGTGCAGATGTATTTAGTTTGAGATTGGCATATAAGCCGTAGCCAGAGGGTATAGAATTCGGAAGATTCTTGTTCGGGAATACGAGAACAAGTTAGGTCATTGCGTACATATACGCAACATCCACCTTTGGAGTGAAACTGAGTATAGAGAAAGTAAGAGGGTACAAAAAAAGGGTTGTTGTCAGTCGTCCCAGACACCTGAGTTTCAGTGAGGAAA
Source organism: Bathynomus jamesi (assembly GCA_023014485.1). NCBI lineage: Eukaryota > Metazoa > Arthropoda > Malacostraca > Isopoda > Cirolanidae > Bathynomus > Bathynomus jamesi. Next base: position 718,488 of record JAJOZX010000687.1, read on the forward strand.
AGATGAGTTTAGAGGAGGAGACGTGGTGTTCAACAGATTAAAATTTGAGAAAAGGCCACGAATGTTGCAGAAGTTTAAGAAAAGTGAATCAGACAGAGGCCCAGAACATCTCGAATGGGCGGTAGCAGATCCAGCCCCGCTGCCCGGGTCTGCGTTCCCGGTATCGGCGGCGGCAGAGCCAGAAGTGGGAACATTTATGGTCTCCTCCACATGGGACTCCGAGGCTCTTGAAGTTGATGCCTTTTTTTTTAATTTTGAAAAGATTATGTGTGTAAGACGCATGTGTATATATAGTGAGGAATAGGGAGAGAACTGGGTGTTTGTGAGGATGCTGGACTGCTCACAGGGTAGATGAGACACGGAAAAAGATCAGCTAAGGAGGACAGTGAAAGGAGAAACGGGAGTTCCAGCACTCCCTATTTTCTGTCTAACTTCCCCCCCACCCGGAGTACTTCCCTAGTCGATTTGTGTGTACAATCTCCTCCTTACTTAATGCATTCCTGAGCATATGTACAGACAACATAATACAATAAACAATATAAATGAAATGAAAATGAAAATGAAAAGGTTTATTGGCAGACTATAGTCCATATGACAAATATTATTAATACAATGACAGTTCATATACTAAGAATAGAAATATATACAATTGATTAGAAATAAAACTGTAATGTCGAAGTTAAGTGGAGCTACAGACAGACGTTTTCGTACCAAGAAGTCCATAGCTTAGAGGATAAATGGCAGGACTCATGGATAGCTTGGATGATCGGGTTGGTTGATTTTTTAATTCTTTGCATTAGTCTGTGTTGAGCACGTCTTGTTACCTCCGGGAAGCTCGGGACATTGCGGGTAGCAAACATTTGCGAAGGAGCATCTCGGGGGTAATTTATGTAAGAATCTAAATATAAAACAATATTATGTAAGAGTCTAAATATAAAACAAATATAAAACAATATTAACAGTAACACAACGATAATAATATTAATATTACAATTTATTATTGTTTTAATGAGCGTTGACCATAAACATACATAAATACATATCTCCATACATACACACACATATATATACATACATACATACAGACGCACTCATTTGCTCATTATATATTTGGAGAAATAGGATGTTAATGCCTACATATACTGTATTTACATAGCAAAGAACTGGCATTAACAAGCAAATTTTATGCTTTATTTGCAGAATGGAGTTGTATGGTAAATTATGGTAGATAACGCAGAGTAGCGAAGTTACACTAGCTTTAAACATATAGAGGTACAGAGAGAGAAATACATGGAGATTATTATCTGTTGTAAGCTACAAACATATGTTTAGAAATACACACAGTTAGGATATTCAGCTAAAATTACACATTCACATAACCACACATAATTACATTTAAGTATTCAGCTAAGATTGTATCTTCGTATTTATTTGGGTTTTAGACGCTGAAATAATAATAATAATAACAATTGAGGTGACGTGTATATATATATATATATATATATATATATATATATAGTCTAAAAGTCACTAAAGGGAAAAGTCACTAAAAGAAAGCTAAATGGCAACACAAAAGGATAAACAGAGGAACGCGGTCTGTTCGTTTATTTGGGCTGGGATGTTTCTAAAGTGACAAAATTAAGTAGGAAGTTGTCTAATAATTATATCAATTTGGGGTAATGTCTATAGCTTCCAAATTAGTAAAGTTAGAGAGTTTAGGTAGGCCGCTTTGTGGGACGCTGGAAATCTATGGTAGGCCCTAAAGAAAATCTAAATCAAAGCACCGGTAAGTGCCTTTGTTGTTGTTTAGAAACCTAGGAACTTAGCGGGGTCACAAACCCCAAGTTATTACAACAATGATAATAATAATAATAGTCTAATAATAATAATAATATAATAATAATAATAGTCTAATAATAATAATAATAATACTCTTTATTTAGAAAAAACACATTACATAAGATATCCATCCCATCCATATTGGTTTACATAGTGTTCGCATTAACGTTCAATTTTGTATTTTTAGTGGCAAGTAGTTTAATTACAGTATTCTTATCGGAATATGCCGTTGGGAAACATGGCAGGTTTTCAAGCATATAAAAAAACTAAAATAATTTTTACCGTCGGAAGAAAGATATGTTGGTCTTGATCAGCTAGATTAGGTTACACCGGGTTAGGTTAAGTTAAGCTAAGTCAGTGAGTACTTCACTATTAAATAACTTAACAGAAACCACCCTTCGAGCACCCAACTGAGTTCGAAACACTTATCACTCCCTTCTCGGTTCGATGGCACTAACGCTAGGTTAGGTCAAATTAAGTTTGGTTAAATAGTTTTTCAGATATATGCATTTAGAAAAGTCGGTACCTCGTTTATGCGGAGATATGCACACACACACACACACACACACACATATATATATATATATATATATATATATATATATATATATATATATATATACACACACACAAGGTGTTTCATAACATGTGGGACGCACTTTCAGGATGGATTCAGGACCTGAAAACAATGAAAAAAGTTTATGTAAACATATGCCCGAAATCGTTTTGTTTCCGAGTTACAGCCCGTTTTGTGTTCCAGCAATTCTTTCCGCAAACTGTTTACAAACCCTGCTTGCCGACAATGTTTGTGAGTGTGTACGAGACTTATTTCACGTATGGCCTTGCCGATTGTAATGTTTCGTACACTCTATGACATGTTTCAATATCGTTGAGTGTAGAGCCATCAGTCAGTCAGAGGTACATCGCGGTGTTTCAGTGTTCGTATTCGTAACTTCTTACCGTGAATAAGTGCAGACCAGTGAAAAAATAAAAAACCTTAAAAGTTTTTGTGCTATTCAGTGATAGTGTGCATTTGAAGTGAGAATGGAGGCTTATTCAAACAGAGAAATGGCAGACATGCATCTCATGTATGGACTTGCCAAGTGTAATGCGGCCGCAGCAAGACGTCTGAATGCAAAAAGGTTTCCGAATCGCTGTCTGCCAGATAAGACCTTTCAGAGAATAGACGAGCATCGTGGTAAGACAGGATCATTCAACAAGCGAGTTTCGGATGGTGGTAGACCAATCAGCGCCAGAACTGTTGAGTTGGAGGAGGGGGTCCTGAATCGCGTGGAGGAACATCCTGGTGTCAGCACCCGAAGAATAGCAGCAGCAGAGGGTGTAAGATACACAACTGTGTGGAGAACTTTACGGGAACAACAGCTTTACCATATCACATTCAGAGAGTACAAGGCCTTACTGAAGCTGATTTCCCACCACGAGAGGCTTTTTGTACTTGGTTCCTTCAATAGTGTGCTCGCGATCCTCTTTTTCTATCCTCCGTGTTGTTTTCTGATGAGGCTGCCTTCACAAAAAATGGCGTGATCAATTTTCACAGCACTCATCACTCGGCCGAAGAGAATCCCCATGCCATCATCCAGTCAAGGCACCAACAACAATTTAGTATCAATGTATGGGCAGGACTTATTGATTGCCGACAACTTAATCGGTCCTTTTGTTTTGCCTGGAAGTTTAACAGGAGAATCCTATTCCAATTTTTTTAGGAATGATTTAAGCGATTTACTAGATGAAATTCCTCTTGGTGTCCGACGTAGTATGTGGTTTATGTATGACGGTGCTCCGCCTCATTTTAGTCGAGTAGTCAGAGACTATTTGGATGACCATTTCCCTGATAAATGGATAGGCCGTGGAGGACCCATTGCGTGGCCTGATCGCTCCCCAGACCTGAATCCACTCGATTTTTACCTGTGGGGTCATCTGAAATCCATCGTTTACGTGACACCCATTGACAACGTTGAAATGCTTCGCCAACGTGTAGAACAAGGATGCCAGAAAATCCGAGCAATACCTGAAATGTTTGAACGCGTCAGGCAGTCTATGACGAGGCGTGTTCAGGCATGCATTCAAGCGCAAGGCGGTTATTTTGAGCACTTTCTTTAAAGGTAAGGCGGATACTTGCTGGAACACATAATGAACTGTAACTCGGAAACAAAGCGAACATGTTTATATAAACTTTTTTCCTTGGTTTCAGGTCCTGAATCCATTCTGAAAGTGCGTCCGACACGTTATGAAACAGAACTTTAAAAGGGGGGGGGGGGGGGGTTGTATGTATATATATATATATATATGTATATATATGATGTCCCAGAAGTCTGGAGTCAGAGAAAATAGACATTATATTTTTAAAGTGAAAAACACATTTCTGATATCATTTTTACATATTTCAGGAAAGAAAATACCCTAATGGCTCAGTATACCAATCAAGAGAAGGTAGAACTGGTATTGCTACTCGTACATGTTTCCGGAAAAAGCCAGACAGAGGGAGGCATGTTCGTGAAATAACTGCCATGCCTCTCTCTGGCTTTATGTTTCCGGAAAAAGCCAGACAGAGGGAGGCATGTTCGTGAAATAACTGCCATGCCTCTCTCTGGCTTTTTCTGGAAACATGTAGCAATACCACTTCCACCTTCTTTTGACTGGTATACTGAGCCATCAGGGTATTTTCTTTCCTGAAAATGGTAAAACTGACATTAGAAATGTTTGTTTCACTTTAAAAATATAATGTCTATTTTCCCTCTGAGTCCAGACTTAGGGGACACCCTGTGTATATATATATATATATATAATATATATATATATAAAACTTGATTGAAGGGCTTGTTCTTGGGGAACCGTAGCTTAGCAAGGAATAAGAGGACGAAGAGATGGTACATGTTTATTTACAAACGTTTCGGAAATTTTCATTTTCTATCATCAGTGTTAAAATTATAAAATCAAATTAAAAAAATGAATAAATATAATGAACGGAAACTTATACAATATATTTAAATAAACGCGTGATACTAATGGTGTGTTTATCGGGTATATTTAAGTAATTAAAATTAAAAATAAAATAATATAAAATATAGAAGAGTGATAAATCGTCAAAATATAAAGTTAAATGCAAACAAAATTGAGAGGATTCTTACCAGGTTGTTATTATCGGGGTAAGGGGACTAATTGAGCAGATGGTTGGGGATGATTGGTTGTTGGAAGGGGTCCATATTAGAAAAGTTGGAGCCAGACGGAGCGATGGTGGATTTCTTCTCAGTGTAGGATATGACAGTTTATTTGGCTATGTTTAAGTTAAAGGCAGAACTATAGTCGTTAAGAGTTGGTCTAATACTGAGGATGTATTGGGACTCCAGAATGCGGAGGTCGGTTAGATGGTTGGTTGTGTTAATAATTTTGAAATTGGAGGGAAGTAGTGGGTGGTTGTGAAGGTGGCAGTGATCCCTTATTGCTGATTTAGAGGGTTTATTTAAGGGCTGCGATGTTCTGGTAGAAATACCGCGATGCTCTCCACTTTTGTTTGATATTGGCGAATGGTGCTGCCAATATAGTTCGCTTTGCAGCGAACACAGTTGAAAACGTAGATGGTGGACGAAGCAAGGGGCTGAGGTGTTTTTGCTTTGTGGTTGAGGTATGATTTGATGCTTTTATTGTTGGTCAAAACGAATTGAAAGCTAATTTGGGGGTAAAGAGGGGTGAGTAGGAGGCGGAGTTCCGAAAGTATTTTGTGGCTGATATGGTCGTAATAGGGAAAGGTATTGTACTTCTTTTTTTAACGGTGGGAACTTCAAGGGGGGGGGTTGATAAATATTATTAAGAAAATTTCTGGTTAAAAATTGTAAAAGATGTTTTGGGAAGGAGTTGTTAATGTCGAAATTATGAATGAATTCTATTTCGTTGTGAAGGGATAAATACGAAGAGCAAAGATGATAGGCACGGTGGATTAAAATTTTTATGCTGTTTATTTTATATGGTGAAGGGGTGTGGCTTAGGTAATTAGTACCTAGGCCTGTGTATGTGGGTTTTCGATATATGGAGGGGCTGAATTTGTTGTTTTGTTTTTTATTGTTATATCTGGGAAGGGTAGGGTGTTATTGGATTCGTCTTCTTTGGTGAACTTAATGTTTTTGTGTTGGGAATTAAGATAGTTAAGAAAAAGGGGGGCGTGGTTGGCATTGTGAAAAAGGAAAAAGGTGTCGTCAACGTATCTTTTATATAGGTGTGGTTTATAGTGGGTGGGGCAATGGAGTAGCCAGTTATTTTCATGGTGACTGAGAAAAATGTTGGCTAAAGTGGCACTTGAGGGGGATCCCATAGCTAGTGAGTCGGTTTGTTGATAAAGTTGGTGATGAAAAAATAAATAAATGTCTGAAGCGGCAAGCGTTAGCAGTTTTGTAAATTCTTGTTTCGTTAAATTAAGGACTGTGTTCAGATTGTTGGCAAATAGGTTGGTGATACAGATGTCGATGGCTTCTTTAATTGGAACGTTGGTGTAAAGGGATACTATGTCGAAACTATGCATATGGAAGTTGTTTTAATTATTTATGGTCAGTATTTCTTTAGTGAATTCATAGGAAGTGGTGACGGAATATTCGTTTTGGTTTAGGGGGGTGAAGGTGGGAATTAGGAATTTTACTAATTTGTAATTGTGGGTGGTGTAGGCCGAAAGGATGGGTCTAATGGGTAAGTTGGGTTTGTGTATTTTAGCACTGATAATGGAAAATTAAAATTTCCGAAACGTTTTTAAATAAACATGTACTATCTCTTCGTCCTCTTATATATATATATATATATATATATATATGATGAATAAAACCACGAAGGAAAGGAAACACAAAATGGTGCTCAAGCGCTTTCGTCTAATGACATCCTCAGGAACACTGAAGTACATAAAAGGTTACAGCCTATATATAGGTTACAGAAAGAAAAAAAAATAAATAAATAACATACATACACACACAATATATTATATATATATATATATATATATATATATACATATCTATATATACAAATACATACATACATACATACATACATATATATGCAATAAACAGAGAAGTAAAAATAAAAAATTAAAAATTAAAACCTTAAAGGATTACCAGTAAGGCGTACAGATTTGTACGTACACTTTTACTCGGGACATGATACCCCCACTAAGAAGGCCATATTTTCATCAATGTTTCTCCGCGCCCTTAGGATCGCCAGTCCGGAATACATCGATGCCGAATTGGAAAAAATCAACGGTATTGGAAGTGATTTGTGTTATCCATCTGCGTTTATGGAATCTTGTCTCAACAAGGCAAAACGAACTTTCTATCGTGTCAATATTAACACTCGTACTTTGTCAAAAAATATTTTAGTACTTCCATTTTTCCCGGGCTTTTTAGGCATTGCTAATGTACTTAAACTTTTGGATATTAATGTAGTATTTTCATATAACAATATTGTGAAAAATATCATAGTAAAAAATAGCCCTACCAATAATTCAGGCATTATCTATAAAATTGGTTGTAAACAATGTGATTCCTTTTACATAGGTCAGACGGGAAAGGATTGCACACACGTATAAAACACCATCAATATTCCGTTAGAACAGGACAGTTGTCCAGTGCCCTTTTTGTCCATTTGTCAGAGTTAGCCCACTGTATTGATTGGAATAATGCTTCAGTTTTATTCCATTCAAGCAACATTGTTAATAGAAATATTCTTGAGTCTGCCATTATCCAACTTTCAAATAACTTCAACATAAGCAAAGGTCTTTTTCAACTCGATCCTGTTATTTTGAATTCCTTTAAAACAGATTTAGATAAGAAGGGTAAAACATTAAATCTTTGGTAAACTTGTCTGCTACTTTATTAACTTTTAATTTGCATTTTATTTTTTTTTTTTTATATATCGAAACCTGACCATAGGCAGCAGTGTGTTAAAACCCGGGCAGAGTTCCAGTATAAATTTGTATTTTTATAATCCATTTGATCTTGTGCTAAAAATCGATATTTTTCCTTACAAATCTGTACGCCTCACTGGTAATCCTTTAAGGTTTTAATTTTTAATTTTTTATTTTTACTTCTCTGTTTATTGCATATATATGTATGTATGTATGTATGTATGTATGTATTTGTATATATAGATATGTATATATATATATATATATATGTGTGTGTGTATGTATGTTATTTATTTTTATTTTTTTCTTTCTGTAACCTATATATAGGCTGTAACCTTTTATGTACTTCAGTGTTCCTGAGGATGTCATTAGACGAAAGCGCTTGAGCACCATTTTGTGTTTCCTTTCCTTCGTGGTTTTATTCATCATAAATATTTTTCACGTGTTACTTTCGTGAAATAATTTTCATATATATATATATATATATATATATGTGTGTGTGTGTGTGTGTGTGTGTGTGTGTATCTTTGGTTAGGAATGCAACGAATATAATTTCAGTTGGGTGTAAGGCTTTATTAAAGCTCGGCTCCAAAGAAAAAAATTATGCCACTTGGTCACGTCTATTTCTTTTGCCCCGCCCCTTCAACGCATCTCACACCATTCCGTCACGAAAGGAATCATATTTAGATGTAAACATCGTTTCAAATTTCCCCCTACTTCGTGAGGCAATAATAATATTTAGAGTTAAATTACATTATGAAAAAGTATTGTAATATATTTCCTCAAAATCCTGCTAATTCTCCATTTGCAGCAACAATTTTTATTTCAGTTATCATTAGTTCGTCAATCATCCAAACTTCTATTATTGTCCCTCAATATTTATTTCTGAATGTAAATTGAGCACTTAACTTATTTTACATATTTCTCATTAACTTGGAAGTATGTCTCGATTATTTAATCGATATATATATATATATATACTGTATATAAGTGGCATATCATACATGAACACGCACGATTTTGTATAATGCAAAATTTGCCCCCACCACGGTTCGAACCTACCACCTCTTGAATAAAAAGTGAAGGCGCTAGCCAATACACTGCGGCGGGATGAAAGATAGCGCAACCTGTCACATATTTAAACGACCTAGGAAACGCATAAGGCTTTCGCGTCCAGAGGCTGGGACCCGAACGTTACACCAAATAATCTGAATGAAATGTTGGTCATTACTTCGAGTGCGGGTGGGTTAACGCGAAAAATACTATATCTCTGGATGCGAAAGCGTTATGCGTTTCCTCGGTCGTTTAAATATATGGCAGGTTGTGTTGACTTTTATCTCGACGTAGTAGATTGGCTAGCCCCCTCACCTTCTATTCAAGAGGTGGTGGGTTCGAATCCGGTGGAGGCAATATACATGGTGGTGCAAAAGTCGCGCATCATAGGAATTTTCAGTGTTGACTATAATATATTATTTTTTTTTTAGGTAGAAGAAGATGGCTGCGAAATTAACAATAGACGAGAGGGTGAGCTTGGTTTTAATATATGGAATACCAGGTACAACAAATCGATGAATCGGTTCAGAATTTAAATTCTCTACCGATTCATCGATTTGTTGTACCTGGTATTCCATACATTAAAACCAAGCTCACCCTCTCGTCTATTGTTAATTTCCCAGCCATCTCCTACCTAAAAGAAAAAAAATAATATATTATAATCAACACTGAAAATTCCTATGATGCGCGACTTTTGCGCCACCCTGTATATAGAGGGTGATGCATAAATGTGTTTCATAAATCGCAGGGTGTATTCTTGAGACAAAAGTAAAGAAAGAAGACCATAAAAACATAGGTCGAGAAACCCGTAGGTTTCGAGTATAGCACGTGACAGAAAAATAAAACTCCTAAAGATTTTTTACATTTTATACAAATACACAGTGTGATACATTTGCTTCATCAAAGTAAATGTTCGAAATTCTTTCCTACTTCTTGAATGCATGCCTCAGCACGTCGCAAAACATACGGGTTTCTGGACCTATGGTGATATGGTCTTTTTCTTTACTTTTGTCTCAAGAATACACCCTGCGATTCATGAACCTCCTCCGCGCCCAGATTATGTAGCGACCCGTGGTTCGGACCTCACGTAAAGCTGTAGGTCCCCTCCGTCATATGACCTTAGATGTTGCGAAGGAGGTTAAACAACCCCAATAAAAAAGAAAAAAATATATAGTCTATATATAGTATATGTAGCGGATCGACAAGAAATAGACCAACAAATAGACAGAAATACTTTCCTTCCACGCTACCATCAAACAGTCACAACACACGTGGGCAAACAAACAATGGAAAGTCTGTGTCTTCCCAAGGCGCGAATGTAAGCCTTTGTAAACTAAAAGACGCGTGGACAAAGCGTCTTAAGATTTGGTACAGTTCTACGTCACAGGAACGGCGTATAAAAGAGAGCATCCACGCTCACTCTCTCTCACTTCGTTGGCGCTTCCATTTCGTTCGACTACTCGGTACGATACCACCTCTTCGACCGCCTACCGGTTTCGGCCGGAGGCGAGGCCCGCTACTTTCTTCAAGGCCTGCAATTTGTAACCAAGTGGGATCTACAGACCGCCTTCAGAAGCAATCCTTCGAGGCCCAACCGGAATCACTTCGGGCCTTCGGTTTGCCGGGTAGGCCTTTAAGTTTCTCCACCTTCCTCGAGAGATATATTCAGCATCCCAGGCCTACGCCTGCACCTCATAAGGCCAGCCTGCACCTCGAGAAGTAACATCACCTCAGGCTTCCGAACTAAGCCTACATTCATCATCTCAAGAGGCTTAACGGACAACGACAACTAGAATCTGCGTAATAGTTTCGTCTTCAACCCGCCTTCAACAAAGGTTACGTCACCATAAGATAAGTACCTCCTATTCTAAGTACTCTTGTGAAGCCTACATTAGCCTACCGCCGAACGGTAGACTATACTCCCAAAGTGTGTAATCAAGCGTTCCAACTGACTCTCGTGAAAGAACGCAGTAGGCCTGTCATCCAATTCAAGTGTCATTTCAATACCGTTATTCCGCGTATCATCCGTCATTATGTTCAAGTCATATATTTGTGTGTTAACTAAATATTCTCTTGACGTAATCATTTAACATCACATAATGTTCTTATATGTAAATGATATTTGTGCAAGCATTTCAATCCATTATTATTAGGCCACATCAATTATTCTATGTGCATCCATGCAATCATTTAGCCTACTTAATCAGTGTCAAGTATTCCATTCAATGTACCAGACGCACGTGCATTCTTTATATCATTAACTAGGCCCATTCAATGTTCCATATCGCATGCCATTTACATACCATTAATGAGTACATTATTACGTGTCAATTAAGCTATTAACATTTCATCTTATTAGCTAAGCCTATGCCATAAGCATAGCGTAAAACTACCAATTAATTACTGTCAATTTGTTTTATCACAGTGAATAAAATAACGGATTTATTTTCATAATAAACTACAAAACCCATAAGGTGTCTTTTATAACCTTAACATTAAATTGCTTGGGTGTAAACCCAAGCTGGTGACCTCGCTGCCTTTTCGGTCACTTCCAATAGTATGGTGGATCTAATCAAATAACCACTTATTCCAATCGGTGATACTGTATAACAATATAAATTATTAACCCAGCCTTTCATTAATAAGTAATCAGTCAGTCATTGCCTTAATCAATCGTTGCATACAATTAAATCATTATCACCTTAAACGGCTAAAACTA